>LOEQ01004555.1:74143-84345 GCA_001685075.1 Bramus lutescens
CTCTCTCTCTCTCTCTCTCTCTCTCTCTCTCTCTCTCTCTCTCTCCTCACAGAGATTATTTCTGCACTTTCTAAGTCAACTTAGACATTTTCCAGCTATCACCACCTACCATAGTTGCTGATATTTTAAATTTTGGTGGATATTCACAAGATAGTACAACTTGAACTGCGGAGGCTTTCATTTTCCAGACTGGGTGTGTGCTGCGCCCCTTGCTTTCCGGCTTGGAGCAGTCCTGCCACCGTTACTGCGTGCCACCAGCAGAGGGTGGGCAGAGTAAGAACTGCCAGCGGAACCAAAACTTGCTGCCTGCCTGCATCTGCAACGAACAATTTTAAAAAGAAGCCGGGCCAGATAGGATCACTTAAGCCTTGGTTGTCGTGCGGACAACATCGAACAAGTCTGAGGATGTTTAGATTTGGGGCGTTCCTTGATTTCCACGCCTGTGGATGTGCAGATGGAGGGGAATGCACAGTGCGCTCTCAGCTGCTCTTTCCATCGTGTGACTTTTCTATCAAATCTGGATATTTGACGCAATTTACAGTAATTTATGTACAATATTTTGTGGAACCAAATTAAGTGTGCTGAACTATTTGAAAAAAAAAATAGCTTTAAAACAAACCCTGGGGAACTGCCTAAGGAAGGCATTTAACATGGGTACTATTAAAGAATGCATTTTAAAGTAAAAGTTATATTTTAAGAGAATTTTGATTAAAACATGAAGTCCAGTTCCTGAGGCGCCTCTGCAAAGTTGTAAATGTGATGTGAGATACGGGGATGATGGTTAAGCTATACGTACTGTAATTAAAGAAACTTTGAGTGAGGCTACTAAATATGAAAATTCATTTCATAGAATAAAGGTCATTCCGAGTGAGTAGTGCAACAAACTGCCTGCTTACATGATGAACAGAAAACATCTAAAAGCAAATTTTGGTTAGGGGAATCTGGGGTTCCGGGTACGTTCTCCTCAAGCCAGCTCCTCGGTGCCAGGAAATGCCTCCCCCCACATAGCCCCACATTCGAGATTGGCTCTATGCCAACTACGACCGACACACTTTCCAAGGTGAGCAAAAATGAGCACATTATCAAGTGCTAGATCCTTTTCAAACCCTTTTCAATGTTTTGCAAAACTTTTGCCAATTTAAAGTTCTATGACTCAGTGATTGAAACATTTTCTCATAATGAATAACTCTGTGTAGGGTTTTACAAGAGGGTCTCTTTCGATATTTTTCAGACAAAATATTTGCAAATGACAAATGCTCTCTAAAGTCCCTCAACTCTTTGTAGTATACGCGAGTTTCTAAAACTCCTGGAACTTTAAAAGCTGTGCCAATATGACCACGTTCTCAGTAATGGGTGAAGCGTAACTGGCAACTAAGATAGTCATCATTTCTGTTCTCCAGAATTCACAATCATTGTTAATTTGAATAGATCTGATTCAGTTATTCTGGACCAATAAAATGTTTAGGCAGTATCCATTCTCACTAACATCACTTGAACTTCATTTCACGTATGAAAATCCTTAAGTTTACAACTACCATCAGTAAAAGCAAAGAGTTGAAATGCTTTTTATTTTGGAATGGTATGCGTGCTTTCTTGGTGGCTAATATTGTTCTCAGTTTCACTTGTGAGTGCCCACTACTATATGTTTAAAAAAATTAAAATAATTAAAAATAATCTATATGTTTAAAATAATTAAAGTCAATATTTTATGCATTGTGAGTGATGTAGATAAAGAAACATGTGGAAAATTTGAGATGAACACTCATGCTCCTTCGAATCATGAGGAAATGTAATTTTAAAGAATTTTTCTTGCACGACTCTATTCAAAAGAAAACATTTTACACCGAGCTTACATGGCCAACATGCTTCACCCTTGTCAATTATCATAGCCACTAATTAGCAACTGTCCCGTCAGCTAACACCATCAAGGTGCACGTCTGTAAGCTAAGCACAGGAGGTACACAGACAAGAAAATCGGCAGTCAATCCAGGTTTTCTGTTAGAGGTACAGCTGTTAAATAGGATCATTTGTCTTGATCCAGTGTCAACCACAAGCCCAGGTCCTGCCACCAAAGAGTACATTCAAAAGTACTCATCAGGCACAGAAATCACAGTTTTATACCATCAAAGTCTCAGCAAACTCAAAACTGAATAACTGAAATAGCACCTACTGAATAATTTGGTATACATTAATAAATTCTAAAAGTTTACTACTTTGATGGCTAGCCTCATTCTATACAAAACTTTCACTGCAAAAGAAATTGATGTCGTTTAGATTTTATGAAATATTTGGGAGAATGGTTTAATTGGTTAAATAAATATTCATAGCTAATATTATTTTCAATTTAATTTTTATTTGTGTGAAATAATTTAAATGGATGCTATATTTGAAGCATTATTTAATTATGAATGACAAGCATCAACAGTACAGATATATTTATAATCAGACATAATTTGTTGATTTCAACTTGATCATATGAAATATTTTTGTTAGCTTGGGGATTGAGCTCGTTGTCTACAGTATACTGGAAGACTGAGAGCAAAACCGTTTATAGAGCAATAAAATCCAGATCCCCTGAAATCAAATATGCTTTTCGGATGGGGCAAGCAAGCAGCTATTATTTTGAGGTCTGGAGAATCCTCACACTCATGTAACCTAAAGCCTTAAGGGAATAAATAATTTCAATGTCTAAATATAAAACACATTTGTATTTCTTAAATTGCAGCCCAGCGAAGGTAACACAGAATTAAAATTAGAAAATGTTTAACAGTCCTGTGTGAAACAATAGATGAATAAAAAACCGGTAGTCAGACGTCAACTTTGCTCGACTCTACCAAAAACTATTGCAGAACAAGAACAAAATTTTAGGGCAAGTTGTTATAGGTACAGTTTTGTGTACATTGTAAGAATTTACCCATTGAACTAGGATACTGCGTTCAGAACATTAATTAAGGGAAACAAGATTGTATTTTCCTTTCTTTTTTAAACCTGTTACTCAATTTTGCATTTAAGCAACATCTGAGATTAGCATAAACAGAATTTTGTGTGCTACCTGGCTCTCCTTTTCTTATGGGTGATATAAGATTTAATAGTAATAAATATCAAAACTGTTTTTACATGCAAATGCAACCATATCTGTTTGGCAGCAATATGGGATATAGACACATTAGAGCTTGTCTTCATTGTTTTGAAAAGTTGAGTGAAGCATTCACACAGCGAGCAGCAATGTAAGCTGCTGAAACCGTTGTGAAGAAATAATTTGGCTCTACTTAGTAAAGGTGAGCAGATGCATACAAAGTGATCAATGCTATTGCTATCTAGGGAGATCATACTACCTCTGCATCAGGAGGCATGTTCAGCAAAAAACAGCAATACAGAAAAAAAAAAGCAAGAGAGAAGCAACAAGAATCACATAAAAACTGTATATAATTCAAATTCCAATGCTCTGTGGCTGAGGAGATTGTGGCATATTTATATACTGGAAGGCTTTCTGGAACGGAGTTATATCTGTGGGTATTTAAACAAATGGGATCTAGGGGCTGGAGAGAGCACTCAGTGGGTAAAGTGTTTGCTGTGTGAGCATGAGGATCAAAGTTCAGATCTCCAGCCCCTGCATAAAAGCCAGGCATCTTGGTTCTCTGTACACGAGTACTGGGGGATGGAGGTGGGCAGATCCCAGGGCAATCTAGCCAAATTGGTAAGCTTGAGATTCAATGAGGCACCCTCGTTCAAAATATAAGGTGTGGCAGCAATTGAGGAAGGCATCCCAGCATCAACCTCTGACCTCTACTTGCCCATGAGTGCAAGGGTGCCTCCATACACACATGCACACATGTATGCATGCATATGCAGCACACACATGTACGAATACACAGGAAGAGTTGAAAAAGAAAACCGAACACTGCCTGAAAAGTTAAATAACAGGCAAAAACAATGTAGTTGTGTTGATTTCTGTTTCTCAGAGAGGGGAACTAAATAGCACATCCTTTGGAAGTGCATTCAAACGAAAGAAAAGCAGGGAGCACGTGACACCAAATATGGAGAAGAGAGGACTTCTTGGGGGAAGGAAACAAATGCAAGGGGGAAGGGTGTGCATGAGGTGGCTTCAGATACCTGCGGTGCTTGCTGTCCAAACTGGAGAGTAAGTTCTCAGGAATGCAGGGGCTCAGTGGTCAGTGACTGATTGGATTTCTGTTTGCTTTGCTCTAGTTGTCTCTTTCCTTCCTTTTTGTCATGCATTTTGTAGTTTTTGATTTTAGATAAACCACATTTCACAACAAAGTAAAGAAAGCAAACGTACGCAGGGCAGTGGTGGTGTGTGCCTTTAATCCCAGCATTCCAGAGGCAGAGGCAGGTGGATCTCTGTGAGTTAGAGGCCAGCCTGGTCTACAGAATGAGTTCTAGGAAAGCCAGGACTACACAGAGAAACCCTTTCTCAAAAAAAGATTAATTGATTAATTAAAATAAAGTAAATGTAATAACATAAATGTTTAACAAATTGTTAGTAGTTTTTGATTGATTTATTTTGAAAGCATCTGTTCACCAATTCCTTGTATTTTTCCAACCAATAATCAAAGGTAAAAATGAGTGTGTTGAAGTTCAAAGTAAACCAAGACAGAGATTTATTGTAAAGCAGTTTATCTAAATTCACGGGAATCATATTATAACACAGAAGAGAACGCAGGGCAATACATTCTCATTTAACAAGTAGACCTTATCAATAATCATCACAATTTATCTTTCTTTTTCATTCTAGAGGCTTACTGTGTAATGGTGCTTACCCTAGATCTGAGGGAAGGGATACTGTTTATGTGTTTTATGATTGTAACTCTCAGAACCTGCGCCGTCAGTTCCAGAGTTTCTGTTGCCCACCTCATTCTGCTGAGTAGACTAACCTGCTCCTCACATGGAGTCCTCATAGCTCATCCCCTATAAGGTGTGTGTACGAGACTCACTGAGCCAAATGCTCTGTAATTCCCTCTGAACATTTAAAAGTTAGGAGTGGCACCAAGTTCTGTTTCCAGTTAAAGTAAAATTTAACATAACCAAAACTTTAAGAATTTTACAGTTTCAGTGTAACCTGTGGAGACTTGTTTTATAAAATAAAGATTCAAGGGAGTGGGGATTAACAGTTTGAAGTCTGAGCATTTGGATTTCACAGTCCAGCCTTCTATGTTTCAAATATTTAATTTCATTAACTTAATAAAACAAAATGCCAGTCCTCACATGCCATTATTATTTATAATTTTTTTCAAAAAGACATTTTAATCTCATGAAAAGACGATAATAGATTGTAAGATGCCAAATTAAGTTTAAATCTTATGAAAAGACAGCTTCCTGGCTTTGATTGCTTTCTTATCTTTGTTCCATTCGCTTTACACATGGACACGGAATGGCAGTAGCGTGAGTGAGCCGTATTGTTCTCAGACACTTCCATGCTTCCAGCCCTGCTCTCGTCTTCTGGCTCGCCTCAAATCTGCTAGAGAACTGCCTTTCGTTGCTAGAATAAAATACCTGAAGCTGGCAACATCACAGAAACGGTATGTAAGAACCAGAGGTTGGGGAGCAATGCTAGGAAGTGCTGTCTTCAGGGACATGACATGGCCATTTCATTCTGAACGTACTACAGGGTTACCTGCGCAAGACTTGTATAGGGTCAGGCCGAGAAGATGCCCCAGAATCCCAGCAGAGAGCCCTAATAGAACACAGCGAGTTACCAAATAACAAGAGGGGAGGGGAAGAGGAGAGAAAGGTGGGATGGGATATGTTATAGGGCTCAGAAGAAGTCAGAGGGGAAAGAAGATGATCGACAAGCATTGCATGCACACCTAAAATCGCCAAAGAGTAAAAAGAGACTCTAAATATAATAAAAACAAAACACCTGCAGCTGAGAGTTCTGTAAGCAAAAGAGTCTGTTCCAATCTTATTTTGGGAAGAGGAAAGTCTTTGTTTTATTAGGATGCCCTCTTGGTAGGCACCTGAGCACGAAGAACCATGTGCCAGAAAACATAAAGTGGTCAGTCTTATTCTCTAACAATAACCTTCTCAAAAGGGCTCTGCACAGTCATACATGTCTGTAATTCCAGCACTTGGAAAGTGGACAGAGAAAGATATGATATTTGAGGTCGTGCTCGAATATATGGTGAGTGCTAGAGGCTTCACTGCATGAGAACTGTTTCTAAAGGCGCGGGACCTTCATTTAAGGAACCAAAGGGGGTAGTGAGAAACTCGGGCACTGTGCTGATCATTCCAGAGGGGTGTGACCCAGCAACCTAAGGACCTTGCACTCCTCCCAGCTCTTGAAGATTCCACCACCTCCCAATGCCACCTCAGTAGGACCAAGCTCTCACACGTGACTCCTTGGGGAACGGAGGTGACAATGCTAACCCTGGAGAGGGAGAGAAGCCTGGTGGGAGACTCTTTTCTTACGTCTTTCTCAGCCTGACATGGGGAGGCATCCGCTGAGGGGCAGATGGAGCGAAGGAGGCTCTCTACTCAGCAAGTTTGTCATGTGAGACACAGCAGCAAGCTTCCTGACTAGCGTAAGTGGAAGAGCGAAAGGATTTCCAAGGGCATCTCAGCAGCATGCCATGTGCTCACTAGAGATAGCAGATTAGAGAACGCTGGTGCCACTTCCCGATCCTGAGGTTGAGCCACATGAGTCCTTCGTGACATTTCTTTGTGTCTATTGGCTTCATGAACTGGTTCATGCAAACCGACTTAATGGAATCATCCAGATGTGGAATCAGCCAGATGTGGGCTTGACTTTTACTTCATTATTTTGATTGCGCTGAGATTGAGAACAGTTCTGTAACTTCTCTGAGCTTTAGTTTCTCCTTCTAAAACTGTGATGATGAGAGCTGGGGGGGGCTGAGCCATTCAAGGCTAGGTTCAGAACCAAAAATGTGATGGCAAGATGTTGCAATTAAATTAAAATCTCAAGAAATAATGAATAAAGGGTGACAGCAATTTGTATTAAGGCATAGTTATAACTAAACCCGATAAATGTTGTATTTTTAAGTGAATACAAAGAAAGAATATACACACATATACATGTGTTACAAATACATACATAATATATACATACCTATACATAATACATATATATATATTATAATAATTTAGACCTGAAAATGACCTACAGATGAAGGGTGAACATTGCTGGGTATGATTTTACATCTAGGGTGGGAGTTAGACAAGACTTCGGAAATGAACTCTCTTATCTCTGCCCGAATGCATGCATTGGCTCTTATCTTCTTTGGCACGAGATTCTGAGGTCTCACAGACCAGATGAGGAACTCTGAGACATGCCAGTAAATTTACAGGCCCACAGACTTTAAAAGTGAGATGAGTTCCTAGCTTCTCTTTCTGTTTTTCATGAAATAATAAAGAAAGCAAATCAGCATCCCTTTTGGAGCTGAATGATCATTCCCGAAGCATTGGCCAAAGAGTGTTTCTCTGGCTTCATCTGCTTAGTCTATGCTGAGACAGTGACCTGGGGACAGCAGTTCTTCTGCCTAGAGCTGTCAGAGGTGACACTGCTGAGCACAACCTCAGGATCACTGGGGTCTTAGGATATAGAGATGGCACCAGTAGCAAGAATGCGTGGACCCAACAGCAGCTCCAACAACTACGCTTTCCATTCCAGCAGGGAATAGGAGCCCATGCTCAGTAGGCTGACTGCTCAAGTGTGAATGGTAGCTTCACTTAAGTGCCCATGTGATCTCAGAGAAACTAGTCAACTCAGCATGTCTTGGTTGCCTCAACTATGAATGAGAGTTACGTCTTCCAATGGGGACCTGGAGTCTAGTTTTGTTTGAGCTTTATTTTGTCCACCAAAGAGATTTTTAAATGCTTCTGTACTCTATTTTTGTTTTGTTTTGTTTTTTTAAATGAGTAGGTTTGGCTGGGTTTGCAGGTTCATTGCTTGAGCGCTTGCCTGGCATGCGCAAAGCCTTGAGTCACCTCCAACACCATCTAAAACTAGCCATGTTGGCATAGGACATAAGGACCAAAGGTTCAAGATCATCCATGGTTACATAGCTGCCTGGGAATTTTGAGACTGTCTCAAAGCCATATGTGCACATATGCACATACACATACATACACATCAACCAGAAACTAGCAATTTAAACACAAAACAGTAAGACTGAAATATTTGTGAATAAATTCTTCACACGGAATACATTTAATATTTTGAAAGAATTAAATTGTCTTCAGTTTTACACTTTTATTGTGAATACCGATGTGACCTGTTCAGGGAGCAGGATTGGGAGACACTACTATAGACATGTTATCTACACAACAGTTTACACACATCACTTCTCATACTTCCACTCTTGGACACTCCCAAGCTCAACCCTCTCCATCAGTTCTTACCTAATAAAACTACTGCTTCATAGACAAGTCATTCTAACTGCTGAGATGTCTCAGACATCACCAAGAACTTTGCCAAATAGTACAATGATTGATGTTTTATACTGTGCATTTGGAATTAGTCTTCATAAAAGTTGTGACAGGTAAACTAACTTGTGATTTGAGCTCATCTCTCATATACTGCCAGTGTGGAATTCAGAGATCCCTAAGAGTTGCTTGTGGAAAAGGACAAAGAAAACTATCAAATATTAACTGAATCGTAGGAAAATCTCAGCCAGATTAGGGTTCTGAGTTCCCCATAATCATTTACAGTTTTCCATACACATGTAGTTTAACAGTATTTTTTAGATGATGGTGTTCGTAGAGAGTCTTTTTATTATTTAATGCAACTAAGTAATTATAGTAACAACTAGCACAAGCTGTTGCCGAGAAAGCACGTACAGCTGACGTTTGGCACACCTCACCCCGACACACACTGCAAGGTGGGAGCTAAAAGGACATTAGGGACAGAATATACTAGAAGAAAACCTACGAGCTTTACTCAATATTCTGGGGTCTTGAGTGAGTGTCTTTAGCGGAAGAGAAGTTTTGATGAAGTGCAAAGAACTCCATCTATTTAATGAGCTCATTTCTCATTTTATTTCATTGCCTACTTAAAGGGCAATCATGATTGCATTATTAACATACCAACATTGTCATTTTTAGAAGAAAGGAAAATCTGCAATAATGGTATTCATTACGAGTCACAAAAAATTTAAACAGCTGAGTTGTTTCAGTAATATTTTGGCTTAAATATGAAAGTCCACTTGTAGGGTGACAATATTCGACCTATCGTGCTTCTTTCTCAAATTTTTAAGCTTGTGATAAACATGGCAAATAAGGGCAAAGCCTGCTTCTCCCACTCTGCCCTCCCTGTGTCCTTTTTAGGAAAGTCAGGGTTTTTCTTATAGAGCTATTCATTTTAATTTTATATGTATGAGTGGTTTTGCCTACACTCATGTACACACACGGGCATCAGTATTCCCCAGAATTGGAGTTACAGCTGCCTGGGAGCCCACGTGTGTGCTGGGAACCAAACCCAGATCATCCCAGAGTACAGCAAGTGCTCTGAGCACTGAGTATCAGGCCCGGCTCAGAAACTCATGCTTTAAAGAATCATCTTTCTTTCTCATTTCTTCTTTCAATTTCATAATAAACATGTCAAGCTACTTCCTAGCTCCTCGGGTGCCCCTAATGCTCTATCTCTGAAATTCTTTCACCCTCGTTTTTCCCATATCAAAAGTTTCCCTACTCACAAAGCTGGTTCTTCAGAGACTGTTTTTGCTAAGTAAAGTTGTTAATTAGTAAATTAACAGAAATACTTTAATGTGGCTAATAACACCATTGTGCAGCCTGCAGTCATGAAATATTTTTCTTCCTTACTAAGAGAGAAAAGTAACAGCAATCATATGGAGATAATTCTTCACCAACAATGGATGATTAATGGCATGAATTCATTTAGCACATATTACGAAAGACTTGGAGGCTGGAGAACAATTTTCTATGGCTGGACTCTTTAGCTGCCTTTAAATTTAATGCTACAAATGTTCCCTGATCATTTATTCACTAAGGCTACCTCACAATACTTCACCTCACCTCAAAGACGTGCGTGAAGCTAGGACATGGAATCAGGGCAAATTCACAGGCATAGAGAACCCAAAAGAGCCTTTGTCCTATGTCCTTCCAGAAAGTTCCTTTCTCTTCCTGTCTCTGTCTCTGTGTGTGTCTAAGTGTCTAATTCTCTCTCTCTCTCTCTCTCTCTCTCTCTCTCTCTCTCTCTCTCTCTC
>LOEQ01004555.1:84373-95216 GCA_001685075.1 Bramus lutescens
TGTGTGTGTGTGTGTGTTGAGTCTGTATGGGGAGTGTGTGAGTGTTGCATACACACATGCTGCATCTATGTGTATGTATATTTTTGGCACACTCGTTAAAATACAAGTTTCCAATGGAAACGGAGCTTGCTATATATAATTTCCAGAGGAACACTGATCCTGTTTTAGACCCTGCCAAAAAGAGTTGTTCTTAATAGACCAGTTAGACTCACACCTTTATTAATGGGCATCTAGGTAGCTATAAACCACAAGCCACTGGTACTGGGATTCTCTGGTAAGTTAGAGTTTGCCTGAAGCCCTTCCTTTCCCGATGTTTTCCCCAAACTCCATAAATTAGTGATGGGAAACCTTCATTCTTGAGCCACGTCGGTGCAACACATACAGTAAAATCTCTGATGGATGGGAGCTAAAAGTCCACATTGTTTAAAAGCAATTCATCTCTCCTCTAGTTTATTTTGTAATTCCCACAAGTGTCTCAAATTTTTGAGCTTATATATTCTTTTGGCTTTTAAATTACACAAATTGCACTTTAAATCTAAAAGGTATAAAGTTTTGCAATGGTATGTCTTTTACAAATGAGCCATTGCTACCGTTTTAGATAACTTTAATCTTAGTAGTTCAGTTGCTTTAGACTCATGTGAAGTCCTTGCATATCTAACTAACCATGGTTTGTTTTTTTAAGAATCTTTCATATGTCTATTAATTTCTTTTCATCTAACAAGCATGCCCAAAATATTTAGACCTACATATAACAAACTTTAGGGGTAAAAGTAAAATACAAGTGTTTAAATTATCTGTTTTCTTGTTTTCACTGTTAATTTTTAGTGTAATGTCTGAGCTCAGTCTCCTTTGGTGGAGGTAGCTTTGTGCTAAACCATCTGCTCAACGAATTAACCCCCAATCCTCATAGCCGGGCATCCACAAAGTCTTCCCCTCAACTGTCTTGATTTCTACAGTTTTGACACTGTAGAGAAGGATTCTGTGTTTCCTTCCATGTAAGCTATGAAAGGTAATTATAAAATTCACTTTTTCCAAAATTTCTTTAAATATATATTGACACTGTGGTTGATGGTTTGCTTACTATTAGTGTGCAAACAGGACTTTCAAAGATATCTGGCTATATGCAGTGTGGCTCAGAGGATTAGAGAAAGATTTCTGGTTGTTAACAAGAGCTAGATTTCTAAAAGTACTTCAACTCAGGGTCTCCTAACACATGGAGGCATAGTTAAAGATTTCCACCGAGGGGGCTGGAGAGATGGCTCAGAGATAAAGAGCACTGGCTGCTCTTCCAGAGGTCCTGATTTCAATTCCCAGCAACCACAAGGCTCACAACCAGTGGCTCACAACCATCTGTAATAAGATCTGGCGTCTTCTTCTGTACTGCAGGATATATGCAGGAAGAACCCTGTATACATAATAAATAAAAATCTTAAAAAAAAGATTTCAACTGATCTGGATTCCTATATCCTATTAGGATGGTTTCACTGCATAGCATACTGTTCCCAGGAAATCAGAGGTCACAGCCAATAGCAACAACACGATATACAATTTTGACAATTAACTGATGTGTTTCCATTTTTCTCCATTGCTTTTATGAATAAGGACAAATAGCATCTTCCAGAAAGAGGTGAGAATCTTAGGGGATTTTGTTATGGTTGGTTTTTGCCCTTTCATGCTCATGAATACGTCACTTAGAAAGACTTCATCACATTAGGAAGATGTAACTTCACATGTCAAAGTTCGTTCTCTGTGGTTTTTCTCTTGGTGCCCTTATCTGTCTGCTGTTTGGCAGAGGGAAGGGCTGGTGTGAGTGGTCGTGGGGAGAAATTGCTTTGAACAGACAAAATTGGAATTACAAAAGAAAGGTGCCAAAGGTCTAGATGGAAACGATCTAAGAAAAGATGGCTGCTCTTGCAGAGTGCTGAAAAAAATAAATAAACAAAAGACGAAGTCAGAGGATATATTAAATCGAACGTGTTAACTGCTTTAAAAAAAAAGTAGAGAAAAGAAAAGGGAAGTGCCCCAGTTTTTAAAATATTTTCACAAAGAATAAGGAAAAAGAACACTTGTCTCTAATGTTTGGAGTGATGGGAGGTTAAGAGAAAAATCCTGGCTAGGGTATCCCTAGTGATGGGTTGAAAGGCGGACCTCCTAAATGCACTAGGAGAGCAATGCCCGGATTCGCTGAGCTCTTCTGGCGTCCCTCCCTCACTGTTCCACTCGTGAATGCTGGCAGCTCTCCCAACCTCAGCTCTGCACGAACAACACGGAATGACACACGCAGACCAGGGGGGAATTCATGTTCTGTATGTTTATTTTATAAATGTATAGACGCACACAAAGGAACTCTGTATCCGGCATCTTCCCACTGCAAGCCATTGTGCCGACTGCTTTCCCATACAATACTACCACACAGGCCCATTCTATGCATATTTCTCCTGAAAACAAGCTGTCTGTGTTATAATTTTTGTAGCCACTCAATGATTTCTTGTTGAATGAATAAATGAATTCAGCCACTTATTCATTCATTTTAGAACTATTGGGTTTGTCCAAAGAGGGGAGGGGGAGCTAAAAACAAAACAGGTTCTATCATGTTCCAAAATGAGGATAATACTAAATTTAGTTCAGAGCAAATCTACCCATTTAGAAGCAAATTTAAAATTTAATCATGGTTCTCATGAATCATAAACCAAGAGAAGAGTTTAAAAGAACATAGGTTTATTTGCTTGTTTGTTTATTTTTTCCTCTCTTTGGACTGATGCTACAGCTAGGATCAAAGATATTCTTCCTTTATTTCATGGATGCCTATGTGTATGTATTGGTAGCCAGACAAGCTTCTAAGGAGGGGGATATTTAATTTAGTGCCTCAAGAGTAAAGCAGATACTTTCATGGTGACACTAGCATTGCAATTTCTAAAATTATATTCCTCTCGTAGAAAATGGAATGTGTGAGGCTGCGGCTCAGGATGTATAACTATATGGTTTAATATATTTTCAACAAAAAGACCATAAGTATTTGCAAATAATATTATTATGATGTATTTAACTCGATATTGATGATAGTATTTATTTAGTCCTGATTGGTATGGCCCTCAATTGTTTTACACCTATAATTTCAGTTGTTTTTAAAAATATCTTGACAAGAAAGAAATTTTTGGTGGTTTTTTTTGTCTTGTTTTGTTTTTCAAGACAGGGTTTCTCTGCAACTTTTGGAGCCTCTTCTGGAACTCAGTCTGTAGACCAGGCTGGCCTCAAACTCACAGAGATCTGCCCGCCTCTGCCTCTCGAGTGCTGGGATTAAAGGCATGCACCACCATGGCCTGGCTAAAAAAAGAAATTGTTAATGTTCTAATTACAGAGATGAAGCAATTGAGAAGTAGAAAGCTACCTATGATTGCAAAGCAGTATGTCAAATAGCTCTGCTCCCACCTGGGTCTGTAAAGTAAATTACATTTCTTAGCTCAAACACAGATATATTATTTTTATTTTAATCAGGCAGTCTGAAAATGTCAGATATTTTCTGGATTATCTGAAAAAAATGAGATGTGAGAATCTTTAAAAATACTAATCTTTGCTGCAATTTCACTTTGTTATTATCTAGAAATGACAATATGAGAATAAGTCTTGTCTTTTCTTTCTGCTAGCAATCAAAGCAGTGGCAACCTTGTTACTTATTAAACATGTTTAGAACTGTAAAATTGAGATTTGTAAATTTTTTTGCTCAAGTAAGTACATTTCTGTTGTGTATTTTAGTTGAGGATACAGCTCAGTATAGAGCATTTGCCTAACATTTAAAAAGGGGTCAATTCTCCACGTTATAAATGATAACATAATGCTACTAAAATAATATTGTAAAAAATTACTGAAGGCGGTATAGAGAGTTGTAAATGTTAACATTTCAGTTACAGGCTTTTTATTTGAGCCAGTTAGTCTTATTTGTGATGATCAGCGATCCCGTGTGAAATCAGTGACACAATGTTACCTTGCCTGGCAGTTTGTAAGTCATCAAACCACAGGAAAGTCCTAAGTGAAAGTGAAAATGGAAAATATAGGAAATGCTTTGAAGCTCATGATCTCTGACTCTAGTTTAGCCAAGACTGCTTTAATGAAGTATAGACGTCTAAAATAAATGAAAGCACAGCTACGAAGCGTTACTTCATTAAGATGTAGCATTTAATCTCAGGTGAGACTACAAGGAGCTAGGGAGGCCCTTGGGCAGACCAGGATCCCTGCAGAGTGCTATGCATGCTGGGTGATCTCAGAATCCACACTCACAGTGGCATTCCCAGCCAGCGTTTCTTGCCCTTCTTTATTGCTTCAGAACCGGCAGGGGCAGTGCATTCCCTGAAAAGGAGATATTTAAGACGATCTAGCAGAAGCAGAATAACACCATGTGGTGTTATGATAGCTGCTGTTTTGCATTGACTTTTCCCGGGTTGTATTTCTCACTTGTTTTGATTGGGGCTTTCACCTCATCCTAATACATGTTCTGGGTTCCCTAGGAATCCAACTTGACAGTCTAGGTATTATCTTTGTAGATAACGATTCAGGAGCTTCTGACTATTCTGCTTGCAAGTACCAAATGATGGCCACAATCAATGGAATCATCCTTCCAAATGAGAGGACCTGGCTTCACAAACACGCGAAGATTTAATTGCTCAACAGTCATGATATTACCTACTGTAATCTCCTAACATTCCTTTGAAATTCTACTCAAGTCTGAAAACCGCATTTCCATCTCACATTGGTTTTATGCCAGGGATATGATACTGTGCATAATTCCCCAGAAATTGGTGAATCAACCTATTCATGGCTGAACTCTTCGACTCGTACACTTGTAGAAAAGTAACCAACACTGCAACCACTCGTGTGGCTCCTGTTCAAGGGAAGAAGGCAGCGCTCTGTGTTCTGTAGAGCAGATGCTCCACAAGGAAGTCCGTGGTTTGAGGAATCCCTGTAGCCACGTGTTCATAAGCCCCCCTCATGACAGCAGTGGCTCCTTTCATCCCTGGCCTCTCTCTTTCTGTTCCTCTGAATCCTGAATTTCCTTTAGCCAAAGACAGTCTATATGCCTTTTCAGGTTGGCCACAAGGCACTGGATACGTCTCTGGGGATCGACTGTTATATGGACAGTAGTGATTCTGTTGCTAGAATATTCACACGTGTTAATAAACTCAATCACTTTCGAATTCAGAGTCTAGTAATTGTTTTAGGTGAACACACATTAGACTTTAACGCCGCTAATTTGTTCAAGAAAATTAAGCATCATCTCTTCTTGAACAGTGAATATTGAGATTCCTGTCTTAGATGGGTCATGTCTGACGCAGTTCTATACAGCACTGTGTTTCTGGTTAATAGATGCCAATCTTCTCTTAAATGCTGTGTATTGAAAGAATTCTCTTAGGTGATGGAGGTTAGTCTTTCTTAAGTATCTGATACTGTAAAAGTCCGTGTTTTGGGTCCCATGAGGCATTGTTAGTTTCATACACATTAACTGACTGATTTACCCATTGCACCCATGACTGTGAATGCTACCCACTCAGGTCATCCACTTAGAATTGTTTAGAGAACAAACTCCAGCAGCCTAAGGAACAAAGTGTGCAATGCACATCAATCCCAAGTAGCCTTCTGTTACAAGTCAAGACAAAAGAGTTCAAACACCACCACCCTAGGCTTTTACACTTAACCTGTCCGCATCCCACAGACTACTCTAAATCAGCATTCCTTATCCCTCTTTATGGTGATGTTAAGTCAACTTTAAGTATATTTAAGTATTTTAAGGATTATTAAGCTCTAAGTATTCTCTTGGATTCATTCTGCTTACCTAATAATAGCAACCATAGCTCCCCCACTAGAGAGGCAAGCAAATGGCCGAGTATGTATGGCTAAATATAACATTGCTTATTTTAAATTTTATTCTCATAAAATTCTGAGAAAGTCCTATATATGTACAACATAAATAAATACAACTAAAGAAAAACATTTCCTTTTTTGGAAGTTTCATGTAAACACTATGTCTGAGATTTTAACAATTTTATCAGATTATCTATTCTTTTAAAAGTGCATTACATTTATCTATTGTGTGTGTATACTGGAGCACGTGCCAAGCTACACTTGTGAACCTCAGAGGACAACTTACAAGATGGGCTCCCTCGTTCCCTTCTCTGCTCCGAATTCAGGCAGGTCTTCATGCTGTCAGTAAGCCCCTTTTCATGTTGAACCATATTGCTGGCCCAGATTATCTAATCTTTTTAAAAAATTCCATATCTACCCTTTATTTCCCTGCTAAAACCTCCTCAAGCTCTCACACACCAAGATCTTTAAGAAATACAGCAGCTAAGCTACTCCAAATCTTTAGCCTGAACGCACTGTTGCCAACTTTCGAAGTTCACAAAAACAAATTATCAGACACTAACAACAAATGCAGGAGAAGTTGATTTTTTTTATCACCTTGACATGCACACAAAGGATCAGGTTCAACTCTAGGAATGAAAATAAATACTTAAGTGCAATTTTATAAATTATTACAAAAAGTTAAAAATAGTATAAATAGTATATTTTTACAAGCTATTTTTAAAATAGTATAATAAATGTGAAATCTGTTATTTTGAATGGTTTTCAAGAAAATAAAAAATTATAAAATCCAGGTCTTGAGCTGTTTTCAGAACTAGTAACTGGAAGAACACAGTTGGGGGCAGATTATAGCAGTGTATCTCATCCGATATCAGATACGGTTAAATCCAATATTTGGAAGCAACAAATTAGAGAAAATCTAAGATACTCAACAAAAAGTAGTGGCACTTTATAATATCTTCTACCCTGGACTCTCCTTATTGTGTCCTTTCTTATTTTCAAAAACTTTTAAGTGGCCTGGATGATTGCTATATACACTTTTTGTTTCGTTTTCTTTTTGTTTTTCAAGATAGGGTTTCTCTGTGTATCTTTGGCTGTCCTCACTTGGATCTCACTTTGTAGAACAGGTTGGCTTCAAACTCACAGAGATCCACCTGCCTCTGCCTCCTGAGTGCTGGTATTAAAGGCGTGTGCCACCATGCCTGGCTTGTATATACACTTTTCTTAAATCTGATTGGAGAAAAAAAAATCCATCAACTTATATCCAAACAAGTATGCTCAAAGAGTATTTTCAAACACAGCACAGCTCCGTGAAGCACATAAGCACTGTTCTGCCACTGCCTTAGCCACCTCAGGGTCTTCCCAGGGTGCTGCAGTACCAGTGACATTCAGTTTTCAGTCGTTCCTAAATTCTTTCTTTGTCGGACTTTGTACCTCGAATCCTTGACAAGGGACTTAGAACAACCTTGGTCACTCTCTCAAGGCTTCTCAGTGTGTGCTGTATGTATACAATAGGGATGGGCAGGCAAAAGCACCCATCACCATTAACCAACTAACGGTCAGAATTAGTCAAACATTTTTATCTAATGTAAAAGTCAGCACCAAATCTGGTAGTCCTGATGTCACATAAGCATGAAACATGATCTGGAAACTAAAGGGGGGAAAAAGTGGCCATACTTCTGACTAACTAAATTAGAATGTGTGCAAGTATGAGCCAGACATTTGCATGTCTTAATGGTTCCTTGAGTAATAAAAGGACAGCCAGGCTGAGAAACAGTGAATTAAGAAAAAGAAGTTTAAAATTATCTACTTGCAATTTTGAAATGTGTGTCCTAATAAAAATATGTGGAAAAGTAGTGAAATACTTTGCAATACTGTACTATAATGATATGTTGCCTTTAAAAGTTTGATAGAAAACATACTATGTTTTTCTAGTTTTGTCAAAGCCTCACGGTTTTACCCACATTTGCAGATGACTGCACCGGACAGTCCTCAAGGCTGACGGCTGTGGTTGTGCTGTGATAACTAGTAACTAGTGTGACTGATTTCTCCTAATTGAGAATCGCCTGCTATCCTCCTCTACCTCTTCAGTGTACCACAGTGACAGCTCCAAAGATATAACAAGAAAAGGAAGGAAGGAAAGAGGAAAAGAAAGGTGATAACTGCACTTTATTGACACACACACACACACACTGACTCGTCCTTCCTTCCATAATTTCTAATTTAATTCCAAAGACAGAGCTGGAATTTTCCAGTTCAATGATCAAAGGACTCTGCATTCACCACAAATTCACAGACCCACATAGTGGCTTGGGCCATCCGCTGTGGTGAATGAATAATCCCCGAATTTCTTCTCTGTGGCTATTATTATTAGGCAACTTATAGAATGGCACTGTTTTAAACAAGCCCACATTGGGGCAATTATTTGAAGAGCTATTGGAAGGAGCAAATGAAACACAGGTTGGAAAACATAAAACTTGCATCTCACCCCAAAAAGATTCTTGGTAAGCAGAGCCATTTTGTAGTTCTTGATTTTGCAGTAGGCATGGATTCTGTCTGACTCTCTGTTGCTGGACCTCTGACCAGTACAGAAGGAACTGTGAGTATTTGTACATGATGGGGAGACTGGACAGGAGAGTTACTTGTTAACTGGTCGACATTAAGTACCCCCAATATGGAATACTAGATTACACAGTCCCAAATATACAGACGTGTCGTGAAAAAAAAATCCTAAAACTCACCTTTCAATTTGTACTGCTAGGCAGCTTGCTACATTACCAAAGAAGATCCAAAGACATTCTTATTTTGCAGTGAGCTAATTCTCTAAACTCACAGTGGTATTTTGCTTCTGTTTCCCATTAAATCCAAATGTTGTGGACAAAATAATAAATGACTGCAAGAAAAAAACCCACTAAAAATGTAAATCTTCAAGAACAGTAAATGTACTTAGTTGCTCAGTTAATTTATAGATTATTTTTTAATTACTTAATTATACATGTTTAAAAAAATGACACCCAGGAGTCACATGTAGTTGAGATTTTAAAATTTTCTTTCCCTCTAAGATGTGAATGTGATGGTCATTCTGTAAGTTTCTTAAGACCTTATAAGGATGCTAAAAAAAAGATTATTTTAACTGAATTTATCTTTCAAAATCTAAACATCAGTCAACTGATAGTGTCATAGTCAACTGGTAACACATTTTAGTAATCAGCTCCAGGGCTTTGTAGATGTCCTCTATTCCTACCATCTATCTTCTGAGATTCAGAATCCCAAGAGTGAGAAGTGAAAGGCACTGGTCTCCTGCTTGCTGCCCAGCCTGTGAGCACTCACTCAGGAACCGAGACTGAACTGAGCCTTACATGTCTGCCAGAGGGCCAGGAGTCTGAAAAATCCCACTGTATTTATAACTTCGAAGGTCACGCGTTTCACTGGCATTTCACGTGGCTTTGTTTTCATACTCTTTGGATTCAGAAGGCACTTGAGAGCCGTCCAAGTAATTCTGTGATGGTCAAAGTCATGTTCATAAAACTTTCCTTTAGTTATGAAATATTCCCAGCTATGGACCCTGAGAAGAAGGAGGTTTCTAAGTAGTAAAGGCTTCAAACACACACACACACACGCACGCACGCACGCACGCACGCACAATGCACGCAGGCAGGCACGCACACACACACACACAAATTAATTGTTATAAAAGTTTCCATTGTTATAAAAAGTACTTTAACTATAAGATTTATTAATTTTGAAAGGAAGTATGAGCGTACACTTTTAAAATAAAACGTAACCTAGTAATTCTGAGACTTTCTGGGCCTTCCAAGTCAATGACTTTAAATGATTTTACATCTTCCAAAATCCCGATTGCCATAAAAAATGTGTACGTGGTAAGAGCCAAATCCTTTAGTTACTATAGTCATGTAAAATGCATGACTGCATGTCAGATTTCCAGATATTGTTAGATATCTTAACACAGACTCTTAAAATAGGACAGTTGATTTTAATTGGAACGAAACTATGAAATAAGTCACTTTCCTGCCATGAAACTGGTCTACAGGTGGGATTTCCCTCCATTCAGTGAGTGATGAACACAACACTCTGGTGTAGAGCAGATGAAAGTTGTCAAGCAAATTTTACATAATTAGTCAGTGCCTGCTAAGTGATGTAAATGAGACTTAATAAAATTAACAGTCCTTTCCCCTTCTGAGTAACTCATAAACGTCTGTATTACAGAAGGACCACCTATTCAAAAGTCATGCATTCTAATTTTCAAAGCAAAAAAAGTTTCTAAAAAATAGTTAATATTAAAAAGTACTGAAAACAAAACATGAATCCACTTTTTAGAAAAGTTAGCCGAAATTAAGCAGCACCCGAGAAAGTAAGTCAGAGAGACAATAAAGACAAAAGTGCCAAGAGTTGACTGTCAGAACCTGTAACATTAGGACATTATAGACCTCTTCGGGTAACACACGTTTTACAGTTTTCTTGTAAAAAGCACGGAACAGAGTGGCAAGTGCTTTCCAAAGACTGTGAACGGGATTATTCGAAACCAATTTGAAATAGCTGTTTGTCGGAGATGTTATGAATTCTCACTTCTTTTAATAAGGTTTCTGAGAATTCTGGAATTTCCTGAACCACAGCCTGTAGCAGGGAGGGGGCTTATCTCAGCACTGTGGTTGTTTACAAGGCTCTTTCCGAGCTGGGTGCTTTTTCTACCGGAGAGCCGAGAGTACTCGGTGCAGCTAGGCAAGGGAGGCGGCACGGGTAGTAACCGAGTAGCCCCCTTCGGGGGCACGCGCTCCGGTGACACGCGGCCAGGTTAAGGAACCCTTCCCAGGACGAGAAAGGCATTCTTTCCCGGCTTCAAAAGGATCGGTGACCGGAGGAGCTCGCGCTCGGTGGATCTGCCCGGTTCCCGGTTCGGGTGCTCCGGTGGGGCCCCCCGATGACCGGGCAGAGTCGCGCGGGGCGAGCAAACTGAGCAAGCGGCGGTCAC
>LOEQ01004555.1:96576-108246 GCA_001685075.1 Bramus lutescens
CCTTGTGCGACATGTGCTGCTGCCGGCCCGGGCTCCATGAGCGTGTCGGGCGTTTGGCAGTGTGGGGTGTTCCCCCTGTCCGGTTTTCTCTTGATAAGCTGGCTTGAAGGGGAAAGAACCGGAGAGGGGAGCGGGCTGGTGGCTTCTGTGGGACCGGGAGAGGCGGAAATTAGCAACGTGGCCACGAGGATCACAGCAGTTGGGGAAACAACTCTTTATCCCGGCTTGCAGCCACGAGGTCTTGATGGGGGGAGGGGTGGTGAAGAATGGTCCCTCGGTCGCTCCTTTCCTCTGGCTTAAGCTACTGCCCTGTAGAGTTCAGGGTTGATGGTGGTCATATGAACAGTATTTAAGGGAACACATTAATTCATGCACGGATATTTGAATCTTTGTAATTTTTCAACTTTATCCTCTGCTAACGTTTTTACCCAATACATTGTTGGCCTGCCTCTGTTGTCCCTTGTTTTTGTTTTTTGTTTTTGCAAATGGATGGGATTCTCATTTACAAACGATAGAAATGAGCACATTCGAATAGGGTGTAGAAAGTGGTAGTAATTTTGAGCAAATGCGCTTATCCTTTCTCTGTCTTCACCCCCTCCCCCAACCCTAGTCATACACGTGGACCTAGCAGCACCCGAGGCTTTGCCCAAGGATACTTGCAGAGAAGGAAGTTTGCCTGGCTGGGTAAGTATATTCCGATTTTTGTAGTTACTTCTTATGAGGAGAATCGTTTTTACAACAGGCTTGAAGTTTTAAAGTATGAAATCAGTGCGTTTGGGTTTTGTCAAGTTTCTACAAAAAGTGTGGATGAGCTAGATTTTAAGTAAACCTACAGTAGATTTTGGAAACTTCAAAATAGTTGCAGGCCCCTTTTAGTTGGATTGATAAAGTGTATCTAATTTGGGGTGGTATGTAAAATTTAACTTTTTACATTGTATAACTAATAAACTTAAGTGAATAAACAGTAATTGTGTTAATTATTTTGTCAAGTGTCTGCCCATTTGGAGGACAGAGGAAAAGAAATCACTGCCTTTTGGATCTGGAGTTTTCCTCTAAAAGGTACTAACAAGTCCAGCTGCCCTGCTGATAATGGTTCTCATTGGTGTATAGCGTGATTTTTGTGTGTCCTTCAATGTGTGGACTTGGGAAACCCTAGTGTAAGGAAGAGCCATCATCAAAATGTACAATTTGGACCTTTGTGCTTTTAGATGATTTTTCTCTTGTTGGATTTAAGCTGAAATGTATGTTTGTCACAGGTGTTAGAGCTTTGGGCTGCTCTTCTAATTATTTATTTCAAATTTAGCAGGACTAAAGAGAACACCACCTTGAGACCCTGAAGAGTGTGACCAGTCAGAATAATGTCAAAGTGCTTACAGTGCAGGTAGTGATATGCGCATCTACTGCAGTGAAGGCACTTGTAGCATTATGGTGACAGCTGCCTCGGAGGGAGCCAAGGTGGGCGTCGCCACAGTGAGGGCTGCTGGTGCTGCTGAGTGCTTTTTGTTCTAAGGTGCATCTAGTGCAGATAGTGACATAGACTAGCATCTACTGCCCTAAGTGCTCCTTCTGGCATAAGAAGTTATGTCCTCACCTAATCCGAGTCAAGCAAGCATGTAGGGGTCTTAAGAGTTTTTGTGTGCGGCCCTCTGTTAGTTTTGCATAGTTGCACTACAAGAAGCATGTAGTTGTGCAAATCTATGCAAAACTGATGGTGGCCTGCTATTTACTTCAAATGTTGTTGTGTTTTCCTTTTTGTTTTTAACTAATTCTGTACTTTTATTGTGTCTGTCGATGTAGACTCTGCATGGTGTGTTTGATGACAGCTTCCGTAGCACTAAAGTGCTTATAGTGCAGGTAGTGTCTAGTCATCTACTGCATTACGAGCACTTCCAGTACTGCCAGCTGTAGAGCTCCAGCCTCGGCCTTCGCCAGTCACACTGTCCTGGTACTGAGCACTGGTCTATGGTTAGTTTTGCAGGTTTGCATCCAGCTGTATAATACTCTGCTGTGCAAATCCATGCAAAACTGACTGTGGTGGTGACAAGTCTGTAGAAAATGAGGGAAACTCAAACCCCTTTCTACACAGGTCGGGATTTGTCGCAATGCTGTGTTTCTGTGTGGTATTGCACTTGTCCCGGCCTGTTGAGTTTGGTGGGGATTGTGACCAGAAGATGTGAAATTAATATTGCTGAAGATGCCGGTTTCCACTGTAAAGAGATTGTGTGTAACTTCTGTTGCTTTCACTGGTGTAAAACATGAAGGTGTTTTGGATTTTTTTTGCTGTTGTTAAAATTAGATTTGTCTTTTACTAAGTCATTTCACCTTGGGGTTTGTATCTCAGACATTTTTGTGGGCTTACACCCACAGGTACACAGTATAATAGCATTAGGATGGTGCCCTTCGCTGACTTGGAGTCTAGAGGATTCCGGGGCTGTGTTACTCAAAAACCCTATTCAATTGGATTGATGGGAGTCAAGAAAACATTTTCTCTTAGTCGCTGTGTAGAGTTTTTCTGTTACACCAGGTGAGGTGTTTTCTGATGATGCTGTTTCCCTGTATGTGGTCTTGGGAGCACTGGGTAACAGGCTTCTGCTCTGTTGTTAAGTGTAAGACCTGGGGCGGGTTTAAGGGAAAGATGACAAGCTAGTGACAGGTATACATACTTTTTCCCTGGAGTGTGATGTCCTAGGATTGACAACAGAAAAAGTTTTCTCCAAGTTTACAGTTGGAGTTTCCTCTCTAGATTTGGGCAGCACAGTTGGTTCCAGCTGTGTGAATAAATGTCATTGGAGTAAAACTTAAAGAATAGTAAAATTGGTAAGGTGAACTCGTAAACTAGATCTAAGGTAGTAGTACTTAAGCAAGTGTATCACCTTGGAAAAAGTATTATCTAAAAAATTTGAAATTGTCATAGCCTTTGTAGTAGACCACCTAGAGTTAAGTTTTCCATCTCTTATGTGCTACTTTTCAAAAGAAATGTAAGAAGTTTAGTCTTGGATTCCTGAGCAGCAAGGTAAGGACTGTAAGATGCATATATATTCAGGATAAAGAGTGATCAGAATTGTACAATTATTAATAAAAAGGAAACCTTTAACCTGAGTATTGAACTTTATGAGGTGAAGAAAAGCTGTTTTAATGATTAGTGAAGACCATTCCTTTAAAATGATGAGTTCTATAATATGACATGATTCATGTGTTCTATAAGGGGTCTGTTGATTGTGTTCTAAAGTTTTGATATTATGTTCATCTTTAAAAATAGGAAGCCTGCTGGGTGCTTTTTTACATATGCTAAGTTACAAGTTTAAAACTAATGGGATCTTAATTAGTATCATTGGATGCTGAGCCTGTGTCATGGTATTTGTGTTGAATGTTCTTCACTAGATTGTATTTTAGCAAAGCAATTTGTCCCTTTCAGGTCCCACAGTGAAGTGACGTTTTTTCCAAGTTTTTTTTTTTTTAAATTCTTTTAAGTTTTGTGGTACACAAGAACATCAACAGAGCTGTGTAAACCTTGGTTCAACAGATAGGGAGACTAGTGGATGTCTTACTACTAATTTAAAAACAGTTTTGCTCTTACACTTTGGTCTTGGTGGCTTAGGCCTATAGGCATTCAGGAAAGAGGGAACATGTAGTTTTCTTGTATGTTACATGTAGATAGTTGTTAAATTTACCTTCTATTAGGAAGGAACCACTGAGACTGTAAATAGCCTTACTAAGTGTTAACTTAAAGTCCCTGAGATGTTCATTTTAACAGGCCAGCCTAGGCCAGGCAACCATCTGGACTTTTCCCTGTGCATGGTTTGAAGAGTCAGTGCAACCTGCAGCTGTCTGGAGAAAGAACAAGTCAATGTCACTAAAACCATGTTGTATGTATAATGAAATTCTGTTGTGTAACTGAACACTATGTAGTTTGTCTGCCTTCAGAGCTTTAACAGGCGAATGAAGCAGTGGAAAAGTTCAGGGGTCATGCCTTTCTGCGGCTTTCCAGCGCTGACTGCTTTGCTCTCTGCTCAGTCAGAATTAATGTGCTTTTCATTAGGCTAAATGTTTTATATCATTATTAGTTTGTAAAGGTTGTATTTAGAGCATAGGAAGATGGTTGACGGGGGTTTCAGTATGTGAGTCATCAGACATGGGCAGAACATGGAGCCTGAAGAGTACTGCTCATGTTCCTTAGATGCTTAGTAAACACTGTTTAAAATTTTCATTTCCTGTACCTGGTGAGCATGTTGAAATAAAGTTAACTTGTGGCACTGGTGATATTGTATCTTTATTTCCCTACAAGTAACCCAGACATTTTCCCTCTTGATGGCATGGGGACCAGTCTTTAATGGTGGACTTTGTATTTTTGTCTTAATTTTACAGGTATGTAACATGATTGACAGTGACAGAAAATATCTCAAGTTTTTAGTCGTCTAATGCACATTCCTAATAATTGAGATAGGTCATTACTTAGAATTTAGTGGTATGGATGGAATGCTGCTAGCAGGCTAGAGAGCTAGGACTTGTCAAGAGACTTGTCTTTGACTGTTCTGGATCACAATGCATAGGTAAGTACAGTGAACAGGATTATACACTTGGTTTTACTACACAGATAGCATGTAGGAAGCTTGTGCAGTGAATGAGTAAGGATGAATGCCGTATTGATGATTGGTTATTATGTATATGGTTATTAAGACAAGTGTGATCAGTATATCCTGAGTTGTCTTACTCATGAGCCATCAGAACACTTGAATCCATGCCTTTGAGTTTACAGGCAAGGTTTTGTGGTTTCCCAGTAGAATTCTTCATGGACATAGCACTTGTTTTTCCATAACTTGAGATAGTAATGTTTGGGTTTTCCCCAGCAGTTAGTATAATTAGAAATGGCACTTAATTACTTCATTTCCATCCTACCAGTCCAAAGTATTTGAGCTTTAATGTCTCGAGTTTACATGATACTGTTTTTTCTGTTTTCCCTGGCCCCAAACTTTACATCCATATCCTCTTCTCACTTAGTAGCTAAAGTTTTAGAGTGCATGGTAGTTTTTTTTTCCAGCATACGAACTCTGCATTCCAGTGTGCACATGCATCCTCTGCCTTTCCCTCTTCAGACAGTTTTCATGGTAAACCTGCTCTTAACCAGTCTAGCTCCTTTCTGCTTTGTTGTATGTTAGAGCATAATCTCTACAGAAAAGAATAAATTGTTACCTGGCATGTTTGAATTGGAGAATTTGAGGTACTTTTCCAAGTCTCCTTTGCCATCTTCATTTCTAGAGATGGAATGTGGTCCTGCTTCCAGGTTACAATGGTAATATGTAAACTATGAGCCTGGTGACTTGAAGATACGGTCCATTGGTGCTTAGTATGTAAACTACCTGCTGTGTAGAACCCACAAACACAGCTACTAGGTAGAAGGGCACACGTATTAGTGCTGCTAGGATGCCAAGGACCTGGGGCAGTTAACTAAATCGTGACTCGGCAAAAGTAAGTAGTATTGGGGCACAGGGCAAATATCTGATTAGAAAGTGTAAATGTTGGTATCTGTTAGAAAAGCATAGCTTGGCAGAAGTGATCAAAGTTTCCTCATGATCAGAAAAATACAATAATAGTACTTGGTGTTTTTGGGGCCTTGAATTTGGCTTGAACCTTTAGCAGACTTAATGCTGAGGTTGTTTAGGGGCTTTGTTGCCTGGAGAAGATAATAATCCAGTGGCTAGGCTCTTTCTTTAATAGCCTCTCCCTCCAAGTGCTGGGATTAAAGACTTGTGCCACCATTGCCCAAGTGGTTTCTCAAATCTTTATTTAGGACCTGAACATAGTGTTTTGTTGGGGGGGGGCAGCTCTGTACAACAGTTTGGTTGTTCGTTCTTTAGTCCACTTTGTGCTAAACTGCTCAGTAATATCCACTGAAGCATGATCAACCTACCAAAAGTCATATTAAAACTGATCCCAAAAGCCCTCTACTTTCCATAGCTCATCAGTTTGGGTTTGGTGCTCATGAACCTCTTAACCTGTTGAGAACATAAAGATGGCAGGAGGAGAATCAGGAGTCGGGGCCAGCCTCAACTCCATGGTAAATTCTAAATTGTATGAGACCCTCAACCAAAAATGCAACCACAACCTCAAGTTCTATGGGCATCAGTTTTCCTTCTGTATTAGACACTGTCAATGTTACAAATCTTGATAGGGTCTTCCACAGGTAGCAATTAGTGACAAAGTAGAATTTCAGTTTTTTCCTTTTTGAGGTAAGTATCTTACGATAAAGTACTTTCACAGATTGCAGAATTACAGCAAATGATTTTTTTTTTTTGGCACGTTGGAGTTGTTAGCCCACATCAGTAGCAAGCAGGTTTTCCCACATGTAATATTTAACCAGCTTGCTTCTGAGGAGTCTTGGATTCACTGAGACAAACTGGAATCTTGGATATAGGCTTCGAACAGTTTCTGATGCTACTGAATACAGATAACTTCCTCAGGTTGTTTGAATAGTTACAGATGAGAAATGGAACTATGTGGGCTGCAGCTCACAAAGATTCTGGTTGGGAAGGAAGGGAAGGTTTAGGTGGTGACCTGAGCACAGCTTACACAGTCTATGTCACCAACCCATAGTGTGCTTGCCTGCTAGGTCCCCCATGTCCTGTATGAGAGGCCGTTACTTGTTTTAGAGAAAGCATTTAGTACGTGCTTAGGTTGTTGTTTCGTTAGACTTCACACACATTTAGAGTTTAAAGCCACAGCAGCTCTTTGAGAAAAGGGGGATCTAACTAGTTTGGGCCATTCAAAGGGGAATGAAGCTCTAGGGGATCTGGATTCTCCTTGTCTTCCAGTCTACCGACTGCATTTCTTGGCATCCTCTTCGGACTCAGCAATAACAGTTGGAATCCTTACACCTGTATCTCCTACCCACATTTTTTTCAGATTACATTGGGCTTTCCCAGGTGCTACCTATGTTTTTAGGGCCAGTCAGTTGACCTTGATTCCATCTGCCTCCGCCTCAACATTGCTGTGTAGTAGTTTTAGGTTCCAGGGATAATATTTGTATATTTGCTTGTTACCACAACCTCTTTTTGTTTTGGAGCCATGGCGATTTTAAATGTATACATATTCCTAGGCCTTTGTAGCTCCCGAGGATTTAGACTCCAGGAAAGTTCAAAAGCTCTGATGGAGGGCAAAGGAGCAGACGAAGGTGCTCATAAAGATTACTCCTCAGCAATGTTTACCATCTTAGAGCAATGTAAGAAGGTCACAATAGCTTCCGTCGGGTAAAAGAAAGCCCCGCTAAAATAAAAGGTCCATAGTGTCTCATCAGAGCATTCTAGAAAGAGTGACACCCCAGTCAGTTAACGGGTTCCTTAAAGGTCTCCAGGAGATGGGGGTGAAATAGGAATGTTTGCTAGCCAATAGTGTTTGTAAACATTAAAAGTTTTTTTTTTTTTAAGTATGAAAAAAGACCAGTGTAGGAATGCCACTGGAGTCGTGATGAGACTTTGTAGAAGTTAAGGAATAATAAGCAGTTTATTTTTTTTAAATATTAAAAGTAACCACCAATAAAGCAGGGAAAGCCACTAACAGTTATATAAAGAACAAAAAGAAATATTTAAACTTTTAACATGAAATCCTGGATTAATTTTGGCCATTGAGAATGTAGGCAGCTAGACAAATGTGAGTCTCAGAGCTTACTCACCTTGGTTACTTTCTGTTCTGGCTTTAAAACTATTAAACCTAGGTTCCTGAAGGCCAAAGAACATCTTAATTTGTTTTCCTTGAAATGTATGTAAAGGTCTTCAGCAAATATCTGTTAAATGAATGGAATATTTAAGTGTTCTGTGGTTAATGAAATCTTGAGTTTCATTGCTCTGGTATTTCTATAAAGTTATTCAGTGTCTTACGATGTTGTTTTGCTGGTTAACCTAGTTGTAGATACTGCAGACGGTTCTTATTTTAGGGCAAAGGAGAGCAAAGGACACATACAGTAGTGGCAGAGAGGCATTTGGTACAGAAGAAAAACTCCATAATTACACGTGCTGTGCAAGAGTGACATGCATAGGCAAATGGGGCAGGCGATGGAAACTTGCCTGTGTGACAGAATTCAGAGCAGCTACCAAAACAAGAGGCCTGGTGCACAGACCTTCAATCCCAGCAATCTGGAGAGTGAGTGTAGCTCAGATTGGGCTACATAATGAATTCAAGGCCATCCTTGGCAACTACCAACACCCTGTCTACAATGCAACAAATTAAATAAACAGTTTTTCTGTCTTTTTTAGTAAAGAGACTTGGCGTGATGGCTCAGATGTTAAGTTACTGATCTTGCAGAGGACCAACGTTCAATTCCCAATACCACGGTGGCTCACAGCCGTGTGTAACTAAGTCCCAGGGTCTCAATTGCCCCCTTCTGACATCTAGCACCAGTCAGGCACACACATACATATATAAGTACGTACATCCTGGCAGGCAGAACACTCATATGCATAAAGCAAAGTAGGCCTTTAAGAAATGAGGTCATGACGTCAAGAATACTTTGTGCTGTTGTTTTTCAGTAGATGACCATGGTCTGATGTGTAACCCTGTGCTAAAGGCTAATTTCCTTAAAGATACTTAATTTTGAGGTAAGTCTCACATGCAGTCAGAATTAGTGGAATGGAAACATCAATGGACGTATCAGAAAGTCAGCGCTGCTGGAGTTCACGGTGGGGATGACTAATAAGGTGAGTCCTGTGTTCTGGGGAACATTCCACCAGGTAAGTGAAGGGGCAGCCTTGTTAGTCTAATGTAGCATGCATAAGTACAGTAAATTGATGGGTTTTATTCTTGACAATTTGAACTTTGTATGCTAGTCTTAATATGAGGAGTCACCAAATACCTAACATTTTTTGAAAAATATTAAGAAAAAATTGGATGTGTTAGCGCCAGCTGAGTGAATCCATTCAATAATGATTGACATACAGTCCTGGTTTTCTTGTTTATATATGATTGGGTGCCTCTTTCTGTTGTAGAACTGCTTGACTTCTTTAAAATGATGGAATGTTAAGAAATCAAAAACTCTAAATAGCACACTTTATTCATCTTAAAGACACGCAGTTCTTCATTTTTAAAACTTACTGTAACATTTTAAATACAGGTTTGTCTCCAGAAGGATGCCATTCACAAGGAATTTTCAGTTTTGTATAAGGCTATTACTTTGATTTCATTTGGTTTGTAAAAAAAAAAAATTAAGGGACAGCAATACATTTAGAAGCCATATAATCCAACTGTAAATTACAGGGTTCTTACACACACCCAGTTCTGGGTAATGATAGGGTCTAGGAACAGGAAGCACTGATTAACCTTAGAAAGAAAAAAAGAAAAACTAGCACAAAAACCAAAAGAATCCTAATGAGATTATGCTGCAGCAATTTAATAAATATTCTGTAATGGGATTATTTTAAACAACGACAGCTGTAACCCTAGTTTAAGAAAACAATGTTAGCTAACTGTAGCCCATGCTGCCGGGATGCTGAAGGCAGTTCTGAGGTTCATAGCTGACATTTACACATTAACCCTGCTGGAACACAGTCTTAAGTGCTGCTGACGCTATTCTTTCCTAAACTCCTCAAATAATTGGGAGAAGTTTGAGGAAATCAATCTCTTTTAAATAGTTAACCATAAGGCATATTTATCTTAGCAAACAAAATGCTTTCAAAATGTTCCACTTTTAAAACTGCTGGAATCGTTTATGTTGACCCAGTGACTTTGTTTGCAAAGGTTAACTGAAGTACAGTTAAGCAATTGTTTGTCACATTTGGACATTGTAAATGATCGTACAGGATAAGATGAAAAAAGTGAATTTTTAAAAGTTAATGATGAGCAGACCTTCACTCTCCCTAGATCATTAGTATTTATTTGAGAAGTTCCTAGTTATGAAGCAGCTTGTTTTCGTTCACGTGCATATTCTATCTCTGTTTCTTCCTTATTTGATTCTCCCCCTCTTCTGTCTGTAGCATCTCCATTTCGTGTTGATATGTGTACCATTAAGGAGTTTTCTAGTAATTATTAACGTTTATACAATTCTAAGTACATGGAAACTTATAAAAAATAATAGGAATATTTTTAGTTTTATTTGTACATTTTACATTCCTGTGGAAAACTCAGCCCAAAAGTAAATATTAAAAAAGTAATAGTATACTTTGATATGAGCAATGAAGGCCAAATTCAAATTTTCTGAATATTTTGTTTTTCCTCTTTCCTTCACCTTGTTTCTTCAAGTTTTGCATCTGCTCAAACCAACAAACAAAAACTACACAATGAGCTATACACTTTCTAGCTTGACATCCAGTGGGAAGAAAGCTTCTTTCTTCCTGGACCGAGTTATGTGCTGCAGTTCACAGTACCTGCATGCATTCAAGATACTTAGGCATAGATGGCAACAAATCATTGTGAGATTTGGGACTAGAATCACTGTCTGTTGAATGGTAGTTTGGATGAGAATGGCCCCTGTGGGCCATTACCTTTGAATACTTCCATCTCCAATTGGTGGCTGTTTGAGGAGGATTTGGAGATGTGGTCTTGCTAGAGGAAGTATATCCTTTGCTCCTGCTAGTGAGTCCAGATGTGAGCTCTTAGCTATTCCTGCTGTCCGGAAATTTTAATAAATTTACCTTTGCTCCACTATCCCTTTGCCTCTGTCAGCTTGGACTCTAATCCTGAAACAGTAAACCCAATTAAACACTTTCATAAATTGCCTTGGTCATGGTGTTATATCACAGCAATAGGGAAAAGGCAAATACAGATGGGCTAGAAAATGAGAAGATACAAGAGAATGAGATGGCATGAAGAAGCCAACCATGATCCACATTAACTTCTGAGCTCCACAGTAAAATGAGACCATAGCTAATACCCACTGGCAAGACAAAAGATGTTTCTAAAAACAAAAAGGTCCATTCTGCTGCCTTGAGGACACTGACCACAACAGAACCATACTCCTCAGCTGTCCTTGTCCCTGCACATCTGTTTTCTTAGTAGAAACAAGGAGTTAATAGGCAGCCAATCTGCTCTGCTGCAGAACTACCAGGGAGCACAATGGGAATGTGGTTGCCTGGTAACTTGAAGAGTGAATAATAGTCAAAATTAATTTTGAGTAGCTTGAGTAGTTATGTGAATTCTATTTAATAAACTTAGCTATGGTGGCTAACATGTCAAGCACCAGGAAATTAATTTAATCCTGGCACAAACTTGATCATTGCTTGGTAAAGTTCTCCATGTCAAGGATGAAGAATTGAGGCAGTTACACTGGTAACCTCCATTTATGGGGTGAAGTAAAGTCAACATATGTCTTAGAATGTCTAAGGCTGTGCTTCTAAATTTTCCTAATACTGTGACCCCTTAGTACAGTTCCCCATGAGGAGAAGCCAACCATAAAATTATTTTCATTGCTATACCACAACTATAGTTTGGCTGCTCTTATGAATTATAATGTAAATACACTTTCTGGTGGCCTTATCTAACCCCTATGAAAGGGTTGTTTGACCCTAGATGGGTTATGTCCCATAGGTTGAGAAACTGGTTTGACTTGAAGAGAAGACTTAACATATTCAAGAGGGCACAAATGATGGGCATGGTTTACCGGTAAATTAGGATCAACCAGACCAGTTCAATATAACAGATTTAGTTTAATAATTGGAAAACAATGAACTCACGTAACCAGGGTCCAGC
>LOEQ01004556.1:0-13040 GCA_001685075.1 Bramus lutescens
AATAAAAAAGAGAGGAAAAAAAAGATTCCAATCTTTTGTTTTTATCGCAGTTTGTTGGTTGGTTGTCTTTGTCAGGATAAAAATGACAATTGAACTGTTTTTGCCAAATAAGTAAGTAAGTAAATGAAAGTATAAATGAGAAACCCAGAATGTGTAGAGGGAGAAGCCATCATTCAGGGGCACTGGGCCGGAGGGTTTCTGCTTTATTACCTTCTTTGTCTTTAATTTCTCACACACAATACAGACTTATTTGATTGACATCTGAGAACTTCCTTGACCTCTTGAGTTCTGAGTGGGCTCAGGACAGGAAGGTGGACACACTTAGAGTAGAATTACAGGGTGGAAGTCATTGTGGCCACCCTGCCAAGGCCAACTTTGACTCAGATCACTGGCCCTGCCACCATACAGGCCACCTCTGCCTCCGAATCTTCCTCTGTTTGCTGCTCTTTTCCTCTCGTTCCTTCTCTCTCTCTCTCTCTCTCTCTCTCTCTCTCTCTCTCTCTCTCTCTCNGTGTGTGTGTGTGTGTGTGTGTGTGTGTGTGTGTGTGCATAGTACCTGTGTTTGTACAGCTAGATATAACTCTAGGAAAAGAATCAATGTTCGAAGAAGAAAAGTCCATGAACTGAGGGAGATAATACCTAAAAAAATTAATTTCTCCCTTTGGGACACAAACTTTATACTAAAAAATATTGCCTTCATTAAGCTAAACATCACACAAGGCCTGGTGGGAAAGAAGCAAGGATTACTAGTGACCATCGAGTATTTGTGCCGGGCTGCTCATGGTTGTTTTGGCAGACCAGTCACAGCTCACAGTGGTGGTGATAAGTCATGGGTGGCTATTTAAATTTCTAGTCACTTTTGTTAAACAAAATTAAAATTTCACTATCAGAAGGCTAGTCACTCTCCAAGTCCCTAGTGGATACATGGGGCTGGTAGCCACTTTGTGAAGACTGAGGTTCTACACAGGCTGCCTTTTGTCATGGCAGAGAACTCCTCTGGGCAGACCTGATGTAGACACTAGAAAAGCTCTTGTCTAATGAGAGATTTGGGACTGCAATGTCCTTTGCCCCATCTCCTCCTCTCCTAGTAATGTGATATAAGAAGAAGGAAACAATTTTATAAAACTAGAAAGAGAGAAAGGGGGGAGAACTATTGAGAAAATAAGATGTTATGAAGGATGTGAACCTGGGGCTCTCATGGGAATGGGTCCGTGCTGTGGACAAACCCTACCTTGCCTTCCAAAATGGCTTCCTTTCTGTCAGCCTTCTTTTTGAAGGCAAAAAGAAAGGGATTTAGTTTGGTGCTGGCAGTGGGAAGAACATGAGAGGAAGGTCTCTGACTCAGCTGTGGAATTCATCTGCAAACAGGGATGACGGTTTCTAGCTGAGGGTCACTCCAGCTGGGGATTGGATAACTGCTAGCTAGACCACCATGAAAAGCTCTTTCATCAGTGGTAACGAAAATAGCCACCATGAGTTTGTGAAAAAGAAAGTAGGGGTATATGGGAGGGTTTGGAGGGAGGAAAAGGAAGGGAGCAATAATGCAATTATATGAGCATCTTAAAAGAAAAGAAAAAATTAAAAAGTAAATTAAAAACAAAATCATGACAACTAATATTGATTTACATAGAGATAAAGATAGGGATAGATATAAATATATGATTTGGTTAAAAATATGACATAGTAGAACACAATATTCAATTTTTTTACTTTTAACTGTGAGTGAGGTATTCATTTAAGGGTAGAACCTCAGAGGTGAGAAGAGGGAATCAGACCCTTGCAGGTGGAGCTGCTGCCAGTTGTGAGCCTTCCAACATAGGTGCTGGGAACTGAACTTGGGTCCTCTGCAGGAGCAGCAAAGGCTCTTAACCCCTGTGACATCTCGCCAGCCCAGGACACAATTTTTAAATGAAAACAGGAAAGGTTCCTCTAATGACTTGTTTTCTGCATATACTTAATGGTATTTCTGTGGTTCCAAGTCCATTTCAAATCTTATTTCTTAACCCTTTTCTAGTGGGGGCGTGCATGGTTCTCGCTTTATGATTCCAGGTGAGAGGAATTGCTGGCTTTAACCAGCTGATTCTAAATACTCTAACTATCTTTGAACCCACGGGGATGACATGAATATTCTGTTATTTGAACTTTCTAGTCCAATACAAATACATTCCTAAGAATAAGCCATCATTTTTCATCTGAAAAATTCACTAATGTTGTAAATCATAAATCACTGGAGAAGGAAGCCATTTTGGTTTGGTGTGTATGACACAGTATTTCACTAGGTATCTGCCAGTGGAGTCTTTCTAGAAATTGAATCAAAATGTCAGCTGACTGAAAACACATCCCATCTGAAGGCTTGAATAGACAGCAAGTACCATCCCAGCTTGGTGATTTGCTGGCCTCCTGATTGCTTAGTGTAATTCTTGACTCTTCCCAAAAGACAGCTCAGTTTTTTCAGTCTCTGACCTCCTGTTTGAGCCTCCACATTTGCGTCTTTGATCGAGGGTAAATAAACACTTCACATGAAGACTCCATGAGAAAAGTTCTGAACTGAATCACACTGTTTTCATTCCTTCCTTCATTCACCTATTCTTCTACTTACTCATTCAACAGGCATGTTCCAGGTGCTGTACTATGAACTAGAGAAAAGGCGAAAACAAACAGGGTTATATTCTAGAGGACAAGACCTGGGGATATGAACCTTGTGTTGCTGGAACAAACTGACAGAAGTTTATCAACTTATAATTCTGTAGATGGGAAGTCTAAAGATGCCACTGAGCTAACACCAAGGACATTTCTTCCAGGAGAAGAGAATCCATTTCTTCCTCTGGAGTAGAAGAGAGGGCCAGAAGTGAATCCATTTCCTCACCCTCTCCAGCACTGGAGGCCACCTGCACTGTTTGACCTATGACTTGCTTCGTCATCAACATAATCAGAAGTAGTAGAACAAGCCCTTCCCAAGCCGCATCTCTCCCTGACCACAAAAGGGAAAGGGCTGCTTGCAAATACTTAGCCGAAGACCTTGGATCTACCATGATGTTCATTCCACCTCAGAGTTGCACCTAATTAAACACTCACACTTCCTTCTTGCAATATGAGGCACAGTGGTCATGTTTTGGGACCATGCATATCCTTAGTGGGTCAAAATCTGGCCTCCGGTATCAAATTAAGAGATGAGTAAAATAGTTCTGCATTCTGCTTACTGTGTAAGATGTGAGAGTACTGAAGAAGAATGGCATCAGGGGATGGGATGTGCCCCATGCTTTCTGAGAAAGTCCCCGGGAGGGTGGGAGAGCTCGACTAGGTACCACTTTCTTTTTAGCTCATCTTGGCTTCAGTTATTAGTGAGGCTGCTCACTGAACTTAGACCACACCCACCAAAGTCCATTTCTGAGATTTGAAAACTTAGAAAGGAAGAAGTTTATTTCAGCTTTCACTTCCGGATCTCAGCCCATCATTGAGGGAAGTTGGACAGGAAATCAAGCAGAAATCATGAGTTAGGCTTACTCATGTCTGGCTTACTCAGCTCCCTTTCTTATAGCCTAGGCCTATGTATTTAGGGGTGGTGCTGCCCACAGTGGGCTGGGCCCTCTCATATCCATCATAGAGCAAGATAAGCTCTCACAAAAGTATCCCCAGGCCATTCTGGTCTGAGCAATCGAGGATCCCTCTTCCAGTAACTCTAGGTTGTATCAAGTTAATACTAAAGACTAACCAGCACAGAACCATAGTAGTAAGTGGAAAAACGAGCAAATAAAATTGTGATTGATATTTAATCTTGATTTATATCATGGTACAAAATCATTTTTGTTATTGTTTCATTGTGAGCCTTTAAAACACAAAACTTCACAAAACGCTTGCCTGAAAATGTCTCCAACTGCAAACAGCTCAGGTCAGTGTCTATACTTAGGAAAGTGGATTGCAGCGAGGATGTTTATATAACAACACACTATTTGATACTCTGCAAATAGTGAAGAATTAACATTTTATCAGCACAATAGCATGAATGAATCTCCAAAACACTATGTAGAAGGAAGCTTCTATAGTAAACAGAAGGAAACCATGGCTGCCCTGGAGCTCAGATGGAGGCTCTGACGGAATAGGGGCATGACAGAATTTTCTAGGAAGGTGTCAATGTTCCATATCTCATAGAGATTTGAGTTATAAGTAGAAGAACACATTGTGCAGTTTTGTGTATTTTTAATGTCTGACAATGTCTTTTTGAAGGGATGTTGCTGGGGCTGGAGAGGTAGTCAGTAAAATGTTTACTTTGCAGCATGAGGGCCCAAATTCTCACCAGACTCAAGTGAAAAGGGGCCAATATGGTGGCCCATGCTTTGTAATGTCAGCACTGGGGAAACAGAGGCAACTAGATCCCTGAGGCTGACTGGCCAGACTGGCTAGTTAAATCAAGTTCCAGGACAATGAGGAGATACCCTGTCTCAAAAAGAGATGGTTGTATTCAGAGAAGAAACACCTAAGGTTAACCTCTGGCTTCTACATGAGAACATGCACTACATACACATGCACATGTGTACACTATACATATATATACACACACACACAAACACACATGCATGTACATATTTGAACACACATGCACACAATGTATACATGTACACAATACATACATACATGTACATATACACGTGCACGCATACACTCATACACACATAAATACAGACACATACACATGCATGCATACACACACATGTGTGCGCACGCACACATGCACACACACCTTGAAAATGGTTTTGAAGGTTAACTGAGCTTGTTATTTTATTTTGAGCTAGCATCTGGGTTTGTGCACGGGTGCTTTCAAGGTCCTTCAGCCATCTCTGGGTTCCCTTGCGGTTTTCTGCGAGGTCACTCGATCTAGCTCCTGTGCGTCTATGGGATCTTGTTGGAAGCTTTTATATTGCCTTTAGTGCAGGTGAATCTAAGTGAAAATCTCTTGCACTTATTCTGCCAAAAAAAAAACTAGATACTCAACTCTGATTTTGCAGTCTTTCACCCATTCTAGAAAGTTCTCAACCAGTATTCCTTAGCGTACAATAGCCCTGTTTTCAGTATAAGCTGCTTGTAGTACTCCAGTCAGACACCACAATGTCTGTCTGTCCCCCATAGTGTCTGTCTCTCCCCCACAGTGTCTGTCTGTCCTCCAGAGTGTCTGTCTGTTCTCCACAGTGTCTGTCTGTCTGTCCTCCACAGAGTCTGTCTGTCCTCCACAGTGTCTGTCTGTCCCCCACAGTGTCTGTCTGTCCTCCACAGTTTCTGGCTGTCTCCCACAGTGTCTGTCTGTCCTCCACAGTGTCTGTCTGTCCCCCACAGTGTCTGTCTGTCTGTCCCCCACAGTGTCTGTCTGTCCTCCACAGTGTGACAGACAGGGGGTGTCACAGACACTGTCTGTCCCCCACAGTGTCTGTCTGTCCCCCACAGTGTCTGTCTGTCCTCCACAGTGCCTCTAATTCATGCAGAGAGTTCAGCAATCTGGTGAAACTCTGTAGCACAACTGGAAGTTTAGTTTCTAATTCCTTATGTTTAAAGTTTTCTTTAAACAATGAGTTGAGCTTGTTGTTATGTAAATCCAGCATTAGGGAGACAAAGGCAGAATTTTCGGCCAGCCTGGGCTATATAATGAGTCCCACTCTAGACTGAGCAACAAGAGACCCCAGCTCTTAAAGCAAAAACAAGCAAGGACCATTGTTTCAGACATATGAAACAGACTTACTTTACATTGTGTATACTGTCTCTAGACGCTATTGTCTTTGTGTATCTAATTGTATCATTTTTCCTCTTAAAATTTTTACTCAGTGTGCTTTGCCTCATCCTGTGCGCAATAATTTTTATTTAGTTAAATCCATGAGAATTTTCCACATCTGCGTTAAAATAATTTTCATGAGGTAATTGTCCTGTTCACACTGGGTCCTGGCGACACTGCTAATCTGGTCCCATTTTAAAGGGAGTTTCTGGCTGGAAGTGATCAGAAGGGACACAAACTCATCTAGATGTGTCTCCAGAGCTGACGCTGCCCTGAGAGACATTTATCTCTCTGTTTGCAAAGCTCCAAGACTGGCAGCCAGTTCGGCCTCCTGGGCCCTGAGCTCTACGGACAGTCTCCATTGGGACTTTACAGAAGTCATCCTCCACCTGAGGTACGCGTGACCGCTGAGGACCAGCAGACTCCAGGAAATCCTTGCCTGATGCAGTAACTCCCTGCCGGGGTTTCAATAGTTAAAGGGCGATGCCTGCACCAACCCTGGACTGTGTTGCTCAACACAAGCTATGATGGAAACTCTGCCAAGAGAAACTTCACTTTCGTCTGACCCTAAGTTTGAGAGTGACTTACAGTAAGGCATCTGTCGTAGCTCGTAATGCATTTTGTTCTCCTCATTATATATTAGACAGAATAGATATAAGGAAAATAACCAAAGCATTTATGTAATAACACATTATTTTACTCCACTTGTGTCTCATTTGCAGAACCAGTTTCCAAGAAGCAGTGACCACCTTATTCTCCCACACCCACCTCACACCTTGCCTTCAAACCCACCCTCTCTGCTACTAAAAATAAACAGAAATCCAATTAAAAACCGGGTGCTTGCTCTGCAAACACAGCTTTGCGATAAATCTCTTGGCCTCCCCTTTCCACCAGATTGCCATCCCTAAATACCCAGAAGTTCCTTTATAAAAACTTTGGAGCCTACACAGCTCTCTCTGTCTCTGCCTTTAAGTTCTCCAAAATCTCAGTTGTTGGATTGCCCCTCACTATTGATTTTGGATCAGTTATTTTTTGCTTCCATGGAAATCTTAAAACACTGTTCTTTACATCTGCAAACATGAGGATTTTAGTGCAGAGTTTCAGGTTACCGTGTCTTTCCACCCCTGTTCTGCTGTCATTGCACTGGACCTACCTAATTTTAAAGAAGGATGTTTGAGTTGGATTTCTTAGGATCTTGTCAAAATTGCATTTCCTTTACTTTATATGAAGCAATTAGATTTTGCTGCAATCTTTCCTGAAAAATCCAGTAACTGCTACCAAAAAACCTTCACTGTCATAGGGAAGGGAAGCCTTTAACTAAATCATTAAAACAAACAAACAAACAAAAATAATGGTCTGTTTTTATTCTTGTATACTGTAAAAAATAAAAAACAAGAGAAGATGAAAAGGAAAGAAAACTTTTCTTCCAGCAATCCAGGTGTTTTGGTCTTTCAAGGTTTATGCTCTTAAGAGAGTGTTTCCCTTTCTGCCCAAACCATCATAGATGGCTGAGACCATCATAGGTAGGGGGCAAGGGATTGTAGTGCCAGAAATCAGTAAGGTCTGGAGTGAAATAGCAGGACCATTGCACTTATAAACTCCCAGAAGCTGTAGGCAAAAGACCTGTACAAATCAGGTTGGTTGACATGCTAGCATGGATTGGGAAGGGGATTGGGAGGGGGTTCACATGGCCACTCCTAACTGAATCTGGCTTGGGGGGGGTCAGTTTTCTTTAAGGGTGTGATGTCTGGTAGGTCAACTACATTGAAATGGAAGTAGTGAGAGAAGAACATGATCAAAGTATATTGTATGGAATTCCCAAATAATTAATAAAATATTTTAAGTATTAAGTGAGTGTGTTCTCCAAAAGAGTAGCATGAAAACATGCTAGTCTGACTTTCCGTCACTGTAATAAATGCTTGAGGAAGAGTTCATTGGAGGGATAGTTCTGTTGTCTCACAGTTTCGGGGGTCCCTAGTCTACGATCAGTCCGCTCAGTTGCTACAGATCTGTGACATGGCAGAATGTCAGTGCAGCGAGAATGCATAGCAAAGCAAAGATTGCTCACCACAGAAAGCAGGGAGGGAGCAGGGATATCACGTTTAATTCCAGAGTCATCGCTAATGTCCTGATTGCTTCTACACTGTGTGCCTCCTACTTTCCCACAGGTCCCAACAATGCCATCGAATCCAGCAAGGGATCAGCTCATTGCTGAAGACGGGATCCTCATGATCCCCTCACTGAGAGCTGGGAGTCACGCCTTAGGTGCATAAGCCTTTTGAGGAATACCCCAAATCCAAAGAGTAAAAAATTCTCCTTCACCTAGCTGGGGACATTGGGCTTCTAAAAGGGCACTAAGGATGTGTATGAGGGCAAGAGTTGGGAAAATAGAAAGCCATTCTTCCTCCCTCATTCCTCCTCCATACTATCTGGGTCATCTCAGACAACAAGTTGTAGGAGTGTTCCAGCTGTCGTTATCCATCACACTGTCCAGCACCATTCCCAGCCAGATGTGAACACATGTCTACTTACCCTAGTTAGGGAACCAATGACAGACCAAAGTAACAGTGTCACCAAGGTTAAAGGAGTATGGGTGACTTCAAGGCAGCTGCATCCTCCAAAGCCTACCCCAGCAGGAATGACAGCTTAAGAAAGCTGAAACCATGGAGATCTCTGCATGACTTGTTTGCAACTTGACAGGCCAGTGAGTCTCCTCTCCGCAGTAGGGAGCAGTCCTTACTGCTTATGTGACCTCCAGGACAGAGGGCTTTCTGTATCTGATTAGTCTCAGTGTCTCCCTGGGGCTTGTGAGCTGCTCTCTCCCTGAGTATTGACAAGCTTCCTTCTGAGATGGACTGTTTCAACTGCAAAGGAATTGCTGCACAACAATCCACTTAATATGTTTTAGCTTAATATAGTTTAATTTGCTTAAATAATTGAATAAGCAAAACTATAGTGACCACATCTTCCCATACACAAAACCAGGCACTGCAGGTCAGAAAACTTTCCCCAGACTTCATTTTACTCTTTACTAAGGACAGGACCACACTACAGCTGCCAGTGTCTGTGCTCTTTACTTTTTAGAGATTTTTGGAATTTATAGCACAGTTTTTCTGTCATAAACAAAATACACACCATTTATATTTAGTATATTATAACCTTATATCAACACAATCATATTTTTGTCATTAAATTGCATTCTTCCTAATATTAATATTGTCACACATTTTCTCCTTGACAGTATTTCCATGAGACACCCATAGTCTTACAATTTATCTTTGACTTTTAAAATAAAACTTGGTCTTTTTGGTATCTGTCAGCATAGAGGTGGATTTTCTTTGTATTTTAATCTAAAAGTCACTTAGCTGCTTAAAGATATTTTCCTTTATTCACCTATAGACTTGTTCCTAATTTTTTTAAAAAAAATCATAAATATTCATTATTTCTTTTCTCTTCTATATCCAAACTAGCACCTGTCAAACCTCTTTCAGGGTTTTGTGTTTATATGTTTGTTTTGATTTTCTTTAGTTTTGTTATTTGTTTGACACAAGGTTGATGTGGGATTCCCCTCTGTATATTGTGAATATGTTTTATTACCACTTGTTAATGAATAATAAAGCTATTTTGGCCAATGGCTTAACAGACCAAAGCCAGGTGAGAAATCCAAACAGAGATATATAGAGAGAGTAGGTAGAGTCAGAGAGATGCCATGTAGCTGCCAAAGGAGAAAGATGCCCAGAACCTTTGCCTGTAGGCCACAGCCTTGTGGTGATACACAGATTGATAGAAATGAGTTAATTTAAGATATAAGAGTTAGTCAGGAATGTGCTTAAGCTATTGGCCAAGAAGTATTGTAATTAATACAGCTTCTGTGTGATTATTTCTGGCAAATGAACAAGCAGGCTCTGCTAACACAGGGTCTCACTATGTACCCCTGAAATTCATTATGTAGACTAGGCTAGCTAGGAACTCACAGAGATCTGCCTACCTCTGCTTCCTGAACATATAATGCATACCCAACCTAGGAGGGTTTGAATAAAAATATCCCTCAGTGCTAGGGTACAGTTAGGAGGTGTGACCTGGTTAGAGGTGAGTCACTGGGGGTGGGCTTTAAGGTCTCAGAGGCTCACTCAAGCCAGGCCCAGTGTGTTTGTTTCTTCCTGCTCCCTGCCAATCCAGATATAGAAGTCTCAGCTACTTCTCCAGCACACTGGCTGCCTGTGCACTGTCATGTGTTCCACCATGATGTTAATAAACTACACTTCTGCACTGTAAACCAATTCCAATGAAATGTTTTTCTTCATAAGAGTTACTATGGTCATTGTAAGCCTTTTGAGGCATACAAGTGGCCAGGTCTTTTCCCTGAGGACCTCCAACTGCCAGGTTCTACCCCCAGAACACTCTAATTGCCCTAACAATTATACCCTGCCCCTGTCCTACAGAGTAAAAAGCCCAATCTCTAGACTTGAAACCTGACCAGCCCCCATCCTGGAAAGTTCCACTCCTCCCCCCCTCCCCCCCGAAGAAGCTCAGTGTGAACCCTGCCTGCTCTTCAGTTCTCAGCACTCCTGGTCTGGTTCGTTGTGCAGACTTTGTGATATTATTTGGCTCCCAACTACCAGGATACCATTCCATCTGAACTGTAACACAGTCACGGTGTCTCTTCACAACAGCAGAAACCCTAACTAGTCTTCATCTCCTTTTCCATGGTTTCGGTGGTCACCATGTGATGCTGTCAAAGACTTCTCACTCCAGACCCGATCTGGACATCAAGACTAGTGGTGTCACAGCACAGACACTGTCCAGCAGCTCCACAAAGGAACTGCTGTCTTCCCTGTGGCTGGGGCACTGCTGGGATTCCTGTGCGTGGAGCTTGTGTTTTGAACTTCCTGCAGGCACCAGAGGAAGAGGCAGACTGAGTAGGAAAAAGAGAAAAGGGCAATGGGAGAGCACTATCAAAGTTTCTTCACTCCTTCCTTCCATGCTGAGACTTTGGACTTACTTTTCCTAAGTGCTAATTACTTTTTATTTAAGTTGATGTGATTGGTTTCTTCTATCCAACATTTCACTCTTTAAGAGGTTCATCGTTTTCTTTTGCTAGACTATTCAGGGCTGGGAACAGAACCCAGGGCTCTGTGGTTGCTAAGCAGCATTGCCGTCCCCAGACTGTACTGTAAGGTCTGAGGGACCTGTGATTGTGAGAGTTTTATTTTGTCTTTCTATTGATTTTTTTTTTGCATACATCTGAGTCACAGTGTGCTGTTTTGCCACATGTGCACACTGTAGAATATACGGCTAGGCTGAACCACCACCTCTTTGCAGCAAAGACATTGACAAACCACTGTATTCTTTTCCGTAGTGCTGTGAACTCATGACCTCATGCCTGTAAGTAGAACACAGCACCATCAAGTTATGTCCCCAACCCCAAGAATCCACTCTTTTAGTAATTTTGAAATACACAGTACATTCTTATTAACTAAATTTGCCTTGTTATGTGGCATTTTGCTTGTCTAATCAATGCTTCCCCTCCCCACCCTGTTCCTCCCACCTGCGACCTCTGGTAACCTCATTTTGACTTTCTCCTTTTGGCTTTGATGTGGTCGCATTGCTCCTTGCATGAGGTCAAGCAGCCATTGCCCAGGAGCTGTATTCTTCTGCATTGTTTTACCGCTTTTGCTGGACATTCCACTGTCCTTCGTCCTTTGTGGTGTGCGATAGCCTCTCAGTGTGATCTTAGTTCTTGGTTTACCTGCTAACTTTTCTTTTGCAGTCCTGTTCACCTGTGTTGACTCACTGTTCTGCCTATTGGCTGTGCTTTAATCTTGATGCTATGAATGCTTTAGTTTTAGAATTATTTTTCATATATAAATATCTTCTGGATTTTCTTCAAAGATAGCCAACATCTGTATTTTAAATGCTTCCCCCAGTTTTCTTATTTTGTTAGCTTTATTTTCTCAAGAACAAGTTTTTCTGTCCATTAATCTTCAGATATGTATAAAGTTTTAAAGATTTTATTTTTTTTCTATTTATATGTATGTATTTGTATTTTGGTTCTCTAAAAGACATAAAACTGATGGAATGAATATAATGTATGTAAATATGTTAATGAGTACACATATATACAGTAGTACACATACTTGCATACATCAGTGGTTCTCAACCTGTGGGTCACCACCCTCATAGGGACTGAATATCAGATAGCCTGCATATAAGATATTTACATTACAATTCATAACAGTAGGAAAATTATAGTTATGAAATAGCAACAAAATAATTTTGTGTTTAGGGGATCACAAAACATAAGGAAAGGGTCATAATATTAGAAAGGTTAAGAATTACTGATGTATATATACATATACACATGTATACATTATGTTGGTATGTACACATATATTAAAATATACACACATATATGTATGTGTGTATATATACATATATATGTACATAAAGAAGCAAAGAAGTAGGCTCTAATACAATGCTTCAGCAACAGTACACGTGGACTTGCCTGTGAGAGTGAGGGCAAACAGGCAAAAAGCAAAATCTTCCTTCTTCTATGTCCCTTTTTGTGAACTTTCCATAGAAAGTGTGGCCCACATTTAGGCTGGGCCATCTCACCTCAAATGACCCAATCTAGAAAATCCCTCACAGCCATGCCCAGCTGCTTGGATTTCAGGTGATTCCAGATGTAGTCAAAGGTCCAAGATTAGCCATCATAGTGTGTTTTGTATTTATGTATGTGTATACCACTGTGAGGGTCCTTTCCAAGTTCAGGAGAGGGTGTCAGATCCAGAGCAGCTGCAGATACAGGCATTGTGAGGCACCAATGTAGGAGCTGGAACTGAGCAGTAAGTGCTATTAACTGCTGAGCCATCACTCCAGCCAATGTGAGGCTTTGTTCTGCCGGCCGCGGACTTTTCTGGTCACCTACTTGCCTCTGAGGATTCAGTCTTTGGCATAAATCAGTTTGTCCACTGTTTTTGAGGAGGGTTAGGTGTGCTTCCAAATAGGATACACTTACAGCACACTTAATTCCCGAAGGCTGCTCAACTTGTCCAGATTCTCTGGACATCTGAATTGCAACCTTGGCTTTTTTGGCTCACACATACACACCACCTGCTCTAGTCTGAAGGGACGTGCCAACCACACCTGCTTAAATCAAGTGGGAGAAAGAGGGAGAAGCCAGAGACCATGTTGCCTGCATCCATTTCCTTTACTAGTTATTTATGTTTATGCCATGGCAAATCCTTCTGGTTTTCTCTCTCTCTCTCTCTCTCTCTCTCTC
>LOEQ01004556.1:23702-35466 GCA_001685075.1 Bramus lutescens
AATCTGAGATGCCCGGGTTACGGCTGGACTTCTTCCAAGGGCTGACTTTACACCAGTGAGTCAGCTTCCCAATATTCGCTCTTCATGGAAGATAACTAAAATAAGTTGAGGAAATGACTCTTAGGTCTGGAAGTCCCTAGGCTGGCAAGAGATTGTGAAATTGGTTGCACTGCTTGGTTTGGTTCTGTTAAATCAATCTGTGGGGGTGAGTATTTTCCGAATTGGTGCATCATGGTTTTCTGAAGCTTGAATGGAGGTCACGGCTTAGATACACTTACGAAAAATGCAGCTTCCTTACATGAAAAGGAAATCCTGCTTCTCTTCAGATTTTGAAAATTTTTTTTCCTTCTCACCCTCCTCATCTTCAATCCTTCACCTTTTAAGCTAAAAAATCTGCAGCTCGAGGTCAAATGAAGGTGTATGCCTTTAAAACCAAAGACAGCAAATGGGTTTTAATAACCCAACGGGATCTTGGTCATCATAACATTTAATCCGCATTGTATCCCATTTCCTAATCACTGTTTCTATTCTAATTGTGAGCCGAGAGAGTGGGTGAGTGGCATGTTTCAGACAAGCACCAGTAAAGCAAGTCTGCCTTACAGCTGGCAAGCCTCAGACCACGCGCTCACAATGCCTTCTGGCCACATCAATCAGATGATCCCATAAACTCAAAATAATCACCCCTAATACTAATACCGCTTCTCCTTCATTGTTGCCGGTCGCTATGGCGCTGCATTCGACTGTGAAAAATTCACCGCCGTTATTACCCTCAGTGTCTCTCTCTCTGAAATGTGATCTAATTGCAGAATCCACACCTGTTCCACAGTTCAATAGGATTCAGCTTTCACAGAGGCAGACTTTCAAATCACACACACACACACACACACACACACGGGCACGCACACACACGCACACATACACTTGTGCACACACATAGGCAATTACCCAGGGGGTTAGTTGAGGCCAAAAAAATAAATTAATAAAGAGGGTGAGTTTATCAGAAAATAATATGGGGAGGAGGAAAGGCTGTGCTGCATGGTCACTGGAAGATTGCTGATGGGTGCATAAATAAGGCATGCTGGAACATCTGTTCTTTGTTGTGCATTCAGCTTTTTAATGTGTTCAAAGAGCAGCTCTGACGCATCACTGACTACCACTCCCCATCCGAGCAACATTTTACCAGAAAATAATAAACCTTCCTGGTGGGGTGCAGGGAGCCAAGGCATTCGGGCAACGCCATTAATTTGGAAATATCTTTTTCCTAGGATTTTAAAATCTCTCTCTCTTTGAACATTGCACAAATTTGGGACCCAGCCTAGTATCCCTGTCAGCCTAAGCATTAAATCAGCCTGAATAGCTATTCAGCCTTCTTTAAAAACAAAACAAAAACCAAAAACCAAACGAACAGCAAAGGAAGGGGAGGTGTTGAAGTCAAAGTTTATACACCTCCTGCCTCCCTCCTGGCTCGGCTCTTAATTCTATTAATGCTAGCTCCTATCTATTGGGGTTATTTTGTAACATGTTCCAGTGTTTATTTGCACTGATGAAATTCAGAGGCAGCTGAGGCCCCTGACAGTTGAACAATATTGGCCGGTTATTTTGATACAGTGTGGCAGGCAGCAAAAGCTTAAAAATCGGAGCATCCTAAATGGAGGAAAAACCAGCTTGAATTCTAAAATAAAATTTTAGCAGCATGGATTTCTCTTGCCATAGGCTATGAGGCGACTATGAATTCCAGATGTATTTCCTGAGCTGTCAATGAGGTGGAAAGATGGGATTGGCATTATGAAGATTTGTTGTGTTGCGGCTCCATTCTGTGTAATTGCAATGGAAGGTATAGACATTAAGCCACCACCCAAGAAGAGCTGTTTGTGCACACATGGTATAGAGACAGCTCACCAGACAACCATAGGACCAGGGTGGGGGTTCTTTATGTCCCTTGATTTGGCTTTTACATGTCACAGCTTTTAGGTCACAGCTCAGAAGCACTGCAGTCCCAATGGAGATAGATTCCACGGGGGTGAACTAGGGTTGTATAAATCTTAGGAAAGGGAGACAAGATCTTTTGAGGATGGGCTGTTATGCGAATTCCCCCTTTCCAACCTTCACTCTTTATCTTCTCGAGTGTCTGAACTCTGTCCATTGGTAGCTCCCATTCGATCAATGTTACCACACGATCCCCTTGATTTCTCACAGCAGCCCGACAATGCCCAGTATCAATAGGATGTAATTTGGGAGTGGGAAGATGAGTCAGTGGTTAACATACTTGTCGTTCAGGCAGGAGAGGCTAAGGGCAGATGCTCAGCTCCATGTAAAATCCAGCCATGGAGGGAGGGGCCTCGTATGCTCTAACTCTGGAGGGGCAGAGACAAACAAGTCATGGCAGAGCAAACAGTGAGCTCTTGGTACACCAAAAGACCTTGCTCCAAAATGAGGTGGAAAGGTGATCAGGAAGGACATGTAATGCTGGCTTCTAGTGTATAAACACACACACAAGTGTGCACCCAACTCACACAGAAATAATGTCATTTAAAGACATTGGGTTTGTAATAACTGAACATAATGATGCAGTTAAGAGCTCTCATGTCAGTCTGCAGTACCACATGGAGGCTCATATGTTCAGGACTCGAGTTCTAGGGCACCCAATGCTTTCTTCTGGCCTCTGTGGACACCAGATATATATGTGGTATGCAAGCAGACAAAACATCCAAACACAAAAAATAAAAATAAGGAAATCTTTTGTAAATTGTACAGAGTATCAGGGTATAATAGTACATACAAGGAATTCCACACTGGGGAGTTTGAGAACAGAGTAGACTACAATACAACCGTAGCTCACAGATGACACAAACAAAAACAATCCCAAAGAGTGACTGTTCTCCAGTGGGCCAATGTGCTCACAGTACTACAGCAACTGAGCTCACAGTACTACAGTGATGGTGTTCTCGATACTACAGCGACTGTGCTCACAGTACTACAGCGACTGTGCTCACAGTACTACAGAGACTGAGCTCACAGTACTACAGTGACGGTGTTCTCGGTACTACAGCGACTGAGCTCACAGTACTACAGCGACTGTGCTCACAGTACTACAGAGACTGAGCTCACAGTACTACAGTGACGGTGTTCTCGGTACCACAGCGACTGTGCTCACAGTACTACAGCGACTGTGCTCACAGTACTACAGTGACTGTGCTCACAGTACTACAGTGACTGTGCTCACTGTACTACAGTTGATTGTGCTCACAATACTACAATGACTGTGCTCACAGTACTACAGCGACTGAGCTCACAGTACTACAGTGACGGTGTTCTCGATACTACAGCGACTGTGCTCACAGTACTACAGCGACTGAGCTCACAGTACTACAGCGACTGTGCTCACAGTACTACAGAGACTGAGCTCACAGTACTACAGTGACGGTGTTCTCGGTACCACAGCGACTGTGCTCACAGTACTACAGCGACTGTGCTCACAGTACTACAGTGACTGTGCTCACAGTACTACAGTGACTGTGCTCACTGTACTACAGTTGATTGTGCTCACAATACTACAATGACTGTGCTCACAGTACTACAGCGACTGAGCTCACAGTACTACAGTGACGGTGTTCTCGATACTACAGCGACTGTGCTCACAGTACTACAGCGACTGAGCTCACAGTACTACAGTGACGGTGTTCTCGGTACTACAGCGACTGTGCTCACAGTACTACAGCGACTGAGCTCACAGTACTATAGTGACTGAGCTCACAGTACTACAGTAACGGTGTTCTCAGTACTACAGCAACTGTGCTCACAGTACTACAGCGACTGTGCTCACAGTACTACAGCAACTGTGCTCACAGTACTACTGTGATGGTGTTCTCGGTACTACAGTGACTGTGCTCACAGTACTACAGTGACTGAGCTCACAGTACTACAGTGACGGTGTTCTCAGTAATACAGCAACTGTGCTCACAGTACTACAGCGACTGTGCTCACAGTACCACAGCGACAGTGGTGTCTGTGGTTAGGTCATACACAAACTTCTTGATCACAATCAGTATTCAGTTGGTAAATGTTACAATTACAATCCTTGGAAACCTTTTGAAGTTAAACAGCTCCTTCCTTTTGTGTAAGAACTTTTTCTTCTCAATCCTTCTGGTTAAGCACTCCGCAGAAAATGTCTCAGATAAAAGTCTGCTCACTAATTTCCTCAACGGGACCCTACTTAGGCTGAGTACAGAATTTGGAACAGGTTCGAATCTCAGGCCTTGTGGATCAACTCCATGGTAGGAGAGGCAGCTGTGTCTGTGCTGCTGTCCTAGGTGTCCCCACATGCAACCATGCCTGTTTTGATCAGGATGTCACAGAACAAGACCTGAAGGTCGGGGCTGGGTGATTCTGATACTAAATTCTGGTGTGTGAATCAGGGGCCTGACTTTATGGAAATGAGTTGAAATTTATGCCCTGGCAGTGCTGAAGCATCCATGGGCATCCATGGGTGGTTGTGTTGAACTTGTCCGTATTGGGTTCTGTGGTCTAAGCTGATGAGGACTGACCAGGGCTCTTCCTCAAGAGGCACCAGATCTCATTACAGGTCCTGAACTCAGGACCTTTTGAAGAGCAGGCAGTGTTCATGACTTGCTCCCAAATGTACATTTCTACAATGCTCAGAGGTGCAGGGCTCTATGTCCCCTCGTTCTGGAGGAATTGTGGCTCAGAATTGGTAAGGGAAGCCACTGATCCTCTTCGTGAGTGGTCCTCTCTATGAATTACCCTAGGTTGAAAACAACTACCTTGCCAAGAGATTGCCACATCCCAAGAACTGGCAGGATGTGCCTGCAGAGTTCTTTTGCTGGTGTCTTCTTCTCTTTCAGAATGATTGGGAAGCACTGTCTCGACCCTAGAGCAACAGTGGCATTGGTAAGGACATCCCTGAGACCACTCTTCTCAACTTACTTCTTTCCTCTGTTCACAAGGTGGCAATCTTGAGGTCACTCTTAACAAATTTTGCCATGTTTCAGAATCTTCCCCGGAGTAAGCGCCTACCCTATCTGCATATGGATCCCTTGTTCAATTACCACTGTTGTAGCCTTTGACAGAAATAACCATTGTTGTACACCGTGAGCAGGGTGCATTATTTGCTAACATACTATTTCCTGAACTAGTTCTCATTGTTTGGTTGACATACTTCTTAACTGAAATTATTTGAATGCTGTATTAGTTATATTTCTATTGTGAAAAAATACTCTGAGGGTTTGAATGAGACGGTCCTTGTTCTGGGACATTTGATATTTGGTCCCCATTTGCTGTGCTTTGGGGAGGCTAAGGAGGTGTGTCTGTGCTGGGGGAAGTGGATCATCAGGTATAAAAGCCCCCACACCCTCAGTCTCTCTCTCTCTCTCTCTCTCTCTCTCTCTCTGCTTCCTATTTGCATTTGGAGATTCTTAACTCTCTAACTATAAGCTCCCTCCCTCCTCTAATTGCCTGCCCCATATTTTATCACAGCAATAAGATGGTAACTAATACAGATACCCGATGACAAGTGGCTTGAAAAAGGGAGCATGTATACCAGTTTATAGTTCTGCATGAGGAGAAGACCCGGCAACAGGCGTGGTAAGCAGCCAGTCACATTTTCATCTTCACACAGGAGGGGGAGCAACCTGTAGACCCCAGTGCTGCTCTTCTCATACATGTTCTTAGCCTCCACAACAGACCAACTGAGGACAAATGTTCAAACACACACATCTTGGGGGATATTCTCATCCAAACCACCATAGATGCCTTGAGTTGGGATAAAATGCATTATATTTTTTCTCATCAGTAAATAAAGTGTTGTTTGATTTAAAATTTCTCACATAACTGTGGGGCATTAAGGAAAATTAAAATCATTAAGTTATGTATGAGTATTGTTCTCAGGTATAGAGGAAGTTAGAGTGTGCATAACAGAAGGTCCACCCAAAGTGACTTAGACAATAAGGAAGAAGCATTGGGGGGAATGTGTCTTCTTTGTTAAGAAGCCCGGAAGCAGGGAAACTCCAGAGTTTGACTGTTCAGTTATCCAACAGTAGCACCAAGGTGAACAAAATTCCTCCTGTCTTTCTGTTTCTTTGTGTCCAGGCATTTGTAGAGCTCAGAAGACACAGATAACATGTAACCAATAGCCAGACAAGTAGGAGACACAGAACTTGTTTGTTCCAAGCACAATAAAATATTGACTGCACTCCCTCGATAAACATCACTCATGTGAGTCTAACGAGAGGTTTTTCTATTGTTTTTTTTTTCATTAAAACAGTAACTGACAGCAAGAATAAAGTTAGCTTAAAAGGCTTCATTAAATGGGTTCACCTGCCTCTGGGGCTCAGTCCACCCTTCACAGTGGTGCCCTAAACTTGAACAGGACTGGATTTTGTCATTGATCATAAAGTGGAGAATATTTGTGTATAGGTAGGTGACTTAACGCTACAAATGTCTGTGGTGGAGTAGGGATGTAACTCAGTTGGTAGAATTGGAATGAAGCGCCAAACTTCCTTCACAACACTTGCCTGCTTGTAATCACAACACTCAGATAATAGAAGTAGGGGGATCCAAAGCTCAAGGACATACTCAGCAACACTGCAATTGCATCAGGGAAAAGGGTAAGGGGGAAGGAAGTAAAAAAGGCAGAAATGAAGGAAAGAGAAAGGGGCGAAGAGGGCAGGAGGAAAAAAGAGAGGAAAGAAGAGAGGAAGGAAGGCAGGGAGGGAGGAAGGAAGGAAGGAAGAGAGGAAGGAAGAGATGAAGGAAGGAAGAAATGGAGAGAGGAAAGAAAAAAGGAAAGAAGAAAGGGAGGAAGGAAGAAAGGGAGGGAGGAAGGAGGAAAGAAGGAAGAGAGGAAGGGAGGAAGAAAGGGAGGAAGGGAGGGAGGAAGGGAGGGAGGGAGGAAGGAAAGGAGGGAGGAAGAGTCTATGGATTTTCTGGCCAAGGATTCCTACTGGTGGTTTTAATTTACAGTAGCTAACACATCTGAGAAGCATGATTCAATAATGGCTTAGTTAGCTTATAAATTCATTATAAATCAACACTAAGAGTATGGTTAATGTTTGTGTTGTATATTCATTCTAGAGATATGACTAATGTTTGTGTTGTGTATACAGTCTAAATATACAGACACGTGTGGATACATTCACAGACACCAAAGCAACGCATGTGTATTGAAGACACCAGCAGAATGTACAATAGCCTGGATGTAGAAAAAATACAGCTTTCAGCTGAGCTTCATTTCCAATGTCATAAATAATTTTTAAAGCTTGTGGGATAAAAACAAATAATTTTATTTTATTAAATATAATCATTTTGAATATGTTGAGATAGTGTACATAAGGCTAGTTTATACATAGGCTAAACTATTTGTCTATAGTTCCTACATATAGATGAATATATTTCTGACAAAATAATTCATTCTAAATCCAGGAGCCTTTGAATATCTTAAAGACTGTGTTTTCCCAAACACATAGCTGTCCAAGGAAATTAATAAGAACTCAAATGCCCAGCAGGTGTGTTTTCTGAAAAATGCTCCACACAGTGGAAAGACCCAGTCTTTCATGGCTCCGAGAACTGTGCAGGGTAACTTTGCTATTTATTATTATATTTTAGTTCAAAACTCTCCAGTATGTCATTTCTGGTCGGGTGAGTGCCATTTCATGTTCCACTCATGGAAGTAACAATCGAGGGATCAATCTCGTGTCAGCATTAAATTTTATTTTTCTTTCTAGCCACTGTAAGGCATCTGGAGTCCATTTGGAAAAACAAGGCTCACCGTGTGACTGCATCACTTCTTTAAGATGGGCTGCTGTGTAAGGAATTGTCAGACTGAAGGACATACATATTTTAAAGAACCTGATTCAAATTTCACGTGAGAAAGTCTGCATGAAGGGTTTCTCTCTTTTCTCACCTCCTTCTCAGCACTGCAGGTAAATAATTGTTAAAATTTCCTTGGGGAAAGTTTTTGTTTTATTCCTTTGACAATTTTTGAATTGTGTTATTGTTGTTGAGATTAAGAAGTTCTTTATCTATTCTGAATACTATTCCTTTATCATGTCCGTGGCTTGCAAATTCTTTCTCCTTTGCTGATCACCGCCATTCTTTCTCCTCTTCTGTTGATGATATCTTTAAATATTAAAAATCTTAAATTTTGGTGAGTTCAATTTGTTCTTTTTGTGCCATTGTTGTTTTGGAATCTAATAATAATAATAATAATAATAATAATAATAATGCACTATCAAAGTCTGATGCTGCAAAGCTTTGGTTCTACCATTTCTCTTTTCTTCCAAGAGTTTTAGAGTTTCAGATATCACGGTTAAGTCAAACTTCTATTTGGGGTTCATTTTTGGGGTGAGATGGGTGGTCATAGCAACTCAGAGTTCAGTGGTCATGAAAGCAGAAAGGGCATAAGGTCAGCAGGCAAGGAACATGGTAGCAGCATTCCTGGCACTAGTCTGTGATAGTTTCAGCAACTGAAACAGGAGCTTTTTTGATTTTGCTTCCCAGAGCTAGATGATGTTCTGTGGGACTGTCTTCCTCTAGTGGAATAGAGAGGACACCATCCTTAGACCTGCAGGGCCATTGGGGAACTCCTGGTTGGTCATTATACTGGAACAACTGTATAAATTAAGGATTCTTGTTACTCTCTTAGCTTCACACACATACACACACACACAGAGAGAGAAAGAGATTCCACAGAGACACTTAAAACATGAGGCACAGTCGAAGACAAACTTTCTCACATGCACAGCTGATTGTTGAACAAGCATATCATGCTGGGTGGAGTCACAGAAGTACTCAAGGATTTTTCTTCCTTTTTAACCTATTTCAACTTTAAATGTGTTCTGCAAGTCCAGCTCTTTTCTTTTTTCTTTTTTGATTTTTGAGACAGAGTTTCTCTGTGTGGCTCTGGCTGTCACAGAACTCACTTTGTAGACCTGGCTGGTCTTGAACTCACAGAGATCTGTCTTCTGTCTGCTTTTGTCTCCTTAAATGCTGGGATTAAAGGTGTGTACCACCATTGCCCAGCACCAGCTCTTTTTGTGAACTTGAATGAAATCTAGGACCAGCCCTAAGGTTTTTAAAGGCATAGTAGATAGACAGATATCACAAAATACACTTGGTTTTTTTAATTAATATCTGCAATCCAGTAGGATCATCATCATGATTGTTGTCTTCATCCTCTTCCTCCTCCTCTTCCTCCTTCTCCTCACCATCATCATCCAGGGTTTGAGGAATAAAAACTAACTTGAAAGCTATAGGAGGAAATTTCTAAGTTGACAAATATGGGGTGATCTAGTTTCCAAATGACAACACATTTTTAGTTTCTTTGGAGGTGTCTGATGTTTCAGATATCCCTTGTGCCTCCCCACATCTTCTTGACTCAAGTGTATTTTGTTTCAACCATGGCAACCATAAATTTAGGATGGACATAGTGTTTTCCTTCTTGGGTACCATGCATCACTTACATTCTGTGCTGGGGTTTCCTGGCTTCTGAGAGTCTTCCTACTGCACAAGTGTGATGCTTTACTGGTAAGCTCTTTCTCATTTGTCTCTCATGTGGTCAACTCTGAGTGCCTTGCTCACAGGAGGCCAAGGAGAATTTGTGTTCGTGACCACACTCTATCTTAATAACCAACTCGTGTGGGTATTCTGCTTTTCATTGTTCTTGCTCTTCTTCCTTTTACTTAATTTTGTTCTTCAACTATTTTCCTTTTTACTCACATTTCAAAATAAGCTGCCTATATGTAAACCAGTAGCCCAATCTCTGATTTTCAAAGATAATCCTTATAAAAACATAGCATCTTTCCCCTTGACTAAAGACTCACTCTATAGCCAGTTGTGGTAACGCATGCCTATAACCCCATAATCTCAGCACTAGAGAGGCCAATATATGAAGAAGATTGTTACATGTTTGAGCCAGCCTGGGTATGTAGTGAGATTCAGCCCATATTGAGCAGATTGAAACAATATGCAACTGTTTCAGCAACAACAAAAAATGTGGTTATATTTCCCTTGGAAAGAGTGGCTACCTCTTCCCAGCTGATCCCCCTCCATCCCTTGACATCCTGTAGTGGCATATTTACAACTTCCTTAAGGAAGATTTTCAGTGGCCCAAGTTGACCTTGAGCCTGACAAATAGTTGAAGATGGCCTTGAACATCTGGTCCTCTGATTCCAATTTCTATGGCCTGAGTACTGAAATTATAGATTTGTTTACCAAACCCAGCAGGTTTTGTCTGTTTCTGCAATCTTTTTGGGCAGAATCCAAGATAATTCCCATTCCAGTGCATTCTGAAAGAGCCAGGTTCACAAATCCTAAGCAAGAAAATAAAGCAAAGGCCACACAGGTTGATTAAAACACACCCCTTTGTCTTTGGTCTAGGACTCACTAGCTTTCTACATGCTAAAGTTTTCAAGAATATCATGAAATGGTAAAGCCAATAAAAGAATTAATATTAAGCCTTCCATGTGGTTCTTCTACAACCCGTATCCTGCACTGCATGACAGTTTCCTGGTACCTCAACAGCTTTCTCTAAACTGTTATCCTTACATCTCATCTTCTCTGCCTCATCTCTTTTACCTTTTAATCACAGGATAAGGGTCCTGGTCAACTAAGACCTTCTAAATCAACTCTCAAATACTACTCTTCATGTCCTATATAGAGTATGTCTCATCTTGATTTGAAGCATGACTTTGAGGTCTTGAAACAATTGTAATAATATTACATGTACAAAGATGACAACTTCAGACTGAGTTTTCAAGGCCTGCCACGGGGAATAGAATTATGTGATCATAGTAACGAGCCCCAGGATGTAAAGAACAGGCAGGAAAATGACAAAATCTTAAATATAAGTTCATTCTTGGCTTCAGGAGTAGCAGACTTGGATCGGGAGATGTGGCTTTCAGCACTAGTATTCTTGGTTTAGTTCTTTGCTGGGGATTGAAAACATAAGCATTCTCTCTTGTGGATCTGTTCGCACAAGCTTGCTGTAACTCTTTCTGTATTTGGGGGCCTCAAAAGAGAGAGAAAAGGATGATCAAACTGATGAAGAGAGAATGGGGAAATAAATAGAGTAATTACGAGCTAGAGTAACAAATACTACTTAGGCAGATACCAATTATTTCCACAAAATCCACAATTTATGGAAAGAAATCTCAATGTTTACATATTGATCAGCTTTTATTCATACCCAAAGAGAATACTTGTAATAAAGATTTCTCACAATTTGGGGGAGTGTATTACATTGATGTGTTAGATTGCTGCTTCATCTCTTCTTGTTTTCACCACAACAAAACAGCTTGTTGGAGGCAAATATTGTGTTTATAATCTCTTTGTGAATGAATGAACGGAAAGAGGGTGTCCAGGTTATGTTTACTGTCTGACTATTCATGCGGATGAAATAAAAGCAAATTTAGAGTACTCTTGGACCAAAGCCACTGACCATGTTTTACCATAACAAGTAGACTTTTCCAAACTTAGAGACACCCACCCATTCCCTACTTACCACGAATGAGAAAACGAAGCACGTGGGCAAACTGCAAAGAATTGTCTAGTACTCAAATGCCTTACAGCTCCACACCTAGCATTATTTCTAGTGTGCTGTGTATTGAGAGATTTGAGCAAATGGCTCATTTGTAAGTCTAGAGGAAAAGTAACAGTGTTCTCTTCAATAGAAAAGTTAAGCCGGGTGGTAGTGGTGCATACCTTTAATCCCAGCACTCAGGAGACAGAGGCAGGCGGATCTCTGTGAGTT
>LOEQ01004556.1:40314-50416 GCA_001685075.1 Bramus lutescens
CACCAGCAGGTATTCCCTGTGAACACACCAGCAGAACAGGCCAGGAAAACAGATAATACATAGAGATCACACTCTGAAAATCCATCGAGGAAACAGAAACCAAGGAAGAAAACACCCATTCAACAAAGACAAACCCAGAAATCAGCACCTACAGCTCTAACAGCCCCACTCAGATGCCTAAACACCGGCAGCATAAGAACACAACCAGCAATACTCGGGACCACATGTCTCCACTGAGCCCAGCTATCCCACCACAGTAGGGCCTGGATATTTCAACATAGCTGAAGCACAAGAAAGAGACCTTAAAACCAACTATATGAACATGATAGAGGTTCTTAAAGAGGAAATAAAAAAATCCTTTAAAGAAAGCCAAGAAAAAACAAATTATTGAAAGAAACAAAGCTGTTCACCACTTGAAATGGAAATAGAAGCAATAAAAAAAACTGAAGGAATTCTGGGAAAAAATTAGTGATTTGAACAGAAACTACAAAGGCAATCTTCAGCAACAGAATACAAGATATGAAAGAGAGAATCTCAGGCATTGAAGATATAAGAGAAGAAATGGATACACCAAATAATGAAAAAAGGTAAATATAAAAAATTCCTGACAAACATCATCCAGGAAATCTGAGACACTATGAAAAGGCCAAACCTAAGAATAATAGGAACAGAGGAAGGAGAAGAATCCCAGTTCAAAGGCCCAGAAAATATTTTCAACAAAATCATAAAAGAAAATTTTCTTAACCTAAATAAGGAGATGCCTATAAAGGTACAAGAAACATAATAAACACCAGATAGATTGGACCAGAAAAGAAAGTTCTCCTGCCACATAATAATCAAAACACTGAAAATGTGGAACAAACAAAGAATATTAAAAACTGCCATGGAAAAATGTAAGGCAACATATAAAGTCAGACCTATTAGAATTACACCTGACTTCTTAATGAAGACCCTAAAAGGCAGAGGAGCCTGGACAGATGAGCTTCAGACTCTAAGAGACCACAGATACCAGCCCAGACACCATATCCAGAAAGAATTTCAACCACCATAGATGACGAAAGTAATATATTTCATGATAAAGTCAAATTTAAACAATATATATCTGCAAATCCATCCCTACAGAAAGTGCTAGAATAAAAATCCAATCCAAGGAGGTTAACTACACCCATGAAAACACAGGAAATAAATAATCTCACACAAGTAAAACTAAAATAAGGGACATACACACACACTCACAAACACCACAACTGCCACCACCACCACTGTCACCACCAACACCACCTCCACCACCACCACCAACAAGATAACAGGAAATAATGATTGTTCAGTGGTATCTCTCAATATCAATGGTCTCAATTCTCCAATTAAAAAGTCACAGACTAGCTTTGGATGTGAAAACAAGATCTATCCTTCTGTCACATTCAAGAAACATACCCCAACATCAGTGACAGACATTGTCTCATGGTAAATGATTGGAAAAGATATCCCAAGCAAATGGACCTAAAAAGCAATCTGTTGTAACCATTTTAATATCTAACAAAATAGGTTTCAAGCCAAAACTAATCAAAAGACATGGGGAAAGTCCCTACATCTTCATTAAAAGAAAAATCCACTAAGAGAACATGCCCTAATCTCAAACAGTAGGGCACCCAAATTTGCATAAGAAACACTACTGTAGCTTAAATCATATATTGATAATTTCATACTGATCTTAGGAGACTTCAATACCCAACCCTCTCAAATGGACAGGTCATCCAGACAAAAACTAAGCAGAAGAATGCTGGAGTTAACAGAGTTCTAAACCAAATGAACCTAAGCGATATTTACAGAACATTTCACCCAAACACAAAAGAATATAACTTCTTCTCAGTACCTTACAGACCACCATAGATTAAAGCTGGATTTCAACAAAAACAGAAACCAAAGAAAGTTTACAAGCTCATGGAAACTGAACAACAACTCTCTACTGAATTAAAAGTGGGTCAAGAAAGAAATAAAGAGATTAAAGACTTTCTATCATTCAATGAAGATGAAAGCATTGCTAAGAGGAAAGTTCGTGGAACTAAGTATCTACATAAAAACTTTACACAGATCTCATACTAGAACATATCAGCATACCTGAAAACTCTGGAGAAAACAAAGTGAGCATCGCCAATAAGAGTGGAGGACCAGATGATCAAACTGAGCTTTGAAATCAATAAAAATAGAAACATAGAACAATAAAAAATTAATGAAACAAAGATTTTGTTCTTTGAGAAGATTAACAAGATAGACAAACCCTTATCCAAACTAACTAGAGGAATGAGAAAGAATATCCAAATTTAAAAAATCAGAAATGGGAGATGATTGTTGGGTTCCTGAGTGGAAAGCCCTGCTGTCTAAGTTCTAGTTTCCAAAGATACACCCTGAGCTTCACCCCTACCCAGCAAAGCCCCAGAGACCTGGGAGCAGCCTCCCCACATCCCCATCATCCCTACTGCATCTGTGAACACTAGAGCCTTGGCCCTGCACACACTTGGAGGAGTGCCCATCAGAACCTTGGCCTCGCTTGTAGCTGGAGGAACCCCAGAGCTGTATCAGTGACCACCAGAGGCACAGCCTCACCTCAACCTGGAGGAAGAGTGATCACCTAAGCTACAGGCTCCACCTGCACCAATTGAAAGAAGAGGAACCCCCTGAAGAGCAGACCTTACAAGCACCCATTGTAGGAAAAGATGGGGAGATGACAGTGTAAGAACACATTCACCACCATAAAGAGCAATATGGCACCACCAGAAACTAGTGGTTCTACATCAGCAAGACCTGAACATCCCAACACAGATGAAGCAGAAGAAAATGACCTGAAAAATAACTTTATGAAGATGATAGGGGCCCTTAAAAAGGAAATGAAAATTTTCCTTAAAGAAGTGGAAGAAAAGACAAACAAAAATTTGGAAAAAATCAATAAATCCCTCAAAGAAAACTAAGAAAAAAAATCAAACAACTGAAGAAAACAGGCCTAGACTTGAAAGCTGACATAAAGGCAATAAAGAAAACATAAACCTAAGGAATTCTGGAAATGGAAAATCTGGGTAAATGGTCAAGAACTACAGATGCAAGCATCCAAGGTAAAACAAGAAATGGAAGAAAGAATCTCAGGCATTGAAGATACAATAGAGGAAATAGAATTATCAGTGAAAGAAAATGATAAATCCAACGAATTATTAACACAAAATATCCAGTATATCTGAAACATTGTGAAAAGATGAAATCTAAGAAAAATGAGGGTAGAAGAATCTCCTAGCTTAAAGGCACAGAAAATATATTAAAATCATAGGAGTAAACTTTCCCAACCTAAAGAAGGACATGCCTATGAAAGTACAAGAAACTTACAGAACACCAATAAGTCCCCTTACCACATAATAATCAAAACACTAAAATACAGAATAAAGAAAGAATATTAAGAGCTGCAAAAAGAAAAGGCCAAGTAACATATAAAGGCAGACATATCAGAATTACACCTGGCTTCTCAATTGAAACTATGAAACTAGAAGGTTCTGGATAGATGTTCTGCAGACACTCAGAGACCATGGATGTAAGTCCAGGTTACTATATCCAGCAAAGCTTTCATTCACCATAGATGGAGAAAACAAGATATTCCATGACAAAACCAGATTCAGACAGTACTTATCCACAAATCCAGCCCTGCAAAAAGTACTAGAAGGAAAACTCCAACCCAAGGAAATTATCTACACCCACAAAAACAAAGGCAGTAGATAATCCCACACCAGTAAAGCCCAAAGAAGGGAAATACTCACAATACCACAACCAACAACAAAAACAAAAATAACAGGAATTAACAATCACTGGTCATTAATGTCTCTTGATATCAATGGTCTCAATTAGCCTATAAAAAGATAACAGAATGGATAAGAAAACAGGATCCATTCTTCTGTCTTCAACTTCAAAGACAGACATTACATTAGAGTAAAGGGTTGGGAAAAGATTTTCCAATTAAATGGACCAAAGAAACACACTGGTGCAGCTATCCTAATATCTAACAAAATAGACTTAAAATTAAAATTAATCAAAAAGGATGAAGAAGGATATTTCATATTCATCACAGAAACAGTACATCAAGATGATGTCTCAATTTTGAACATCTATATCCCAAGTATAAGGGCACCCACATTTATAAAAGAAACATTATTAAAACTTAAATCACACATCAAACCTCACACACTAATAGTGGGAGACTTCAACACCCTACTCTCACCTCTTGATAGGTCTGTCAGACAGAAAATTAATGGAGAAATAAAGGGATAATCAGATGTTATGACTCAAATGGGTTTAGTAGACATCTATAGAATATTCCACCCAATCACACAAAAAGATATCTTTTTCTCAGCTCCTCATAAAACTGTCTCTAAACTCAACCACACACTTGTTAACAAAGCAAAGCTCAAAAGATACAAAAAGTATTGGAATAACCCCATGTATCTTATCAGATCACCATTGCTTAAAGTTAAAATTTAACAACAACACTAATTGCAGAAGCCCACAAACTCATGGAAATTGAACAGTTCTCAAATGAATCACCCCTGGGTTGAAGAAGAAATAAATAAAGAAATTGAAGACTTCTTAGAATTCAATGAAAATGAATGCATAGCATACCCAAACTTATGGAACAATTTGAAAGCAATGCTAAGAGGAAAGTTCACAGCACTATGTGCCTACATAAAGAAAATGGAGAAATTGCATACTAATGAATTAATGACACACCTCAAAGCTGTAGAACAAAAGAAACAAACTCACTCAGGAGGACTAGATGACAGAAATAATCAAACTTAGAGCTAAAATAAAAAAAAAAGAAACAAAGAAAATAATAGAACAAATCAATGAGACAAAGAGCTGGTTCTTTGAGAAAATCAACAAGATAGATAAACCCTTATCCAAACTAATCAAAAGGCAGAGAGACAATATCCAAATTAACAAAATCAGAAATAAAAAGGGGGCATAAAACAGATACACAGGGAATCCAAAGAATCATCATTTTTGAAGTATAACTACTTCAAAAACCTGTAGTACACAAAATTGGAGAATTTAAAATTTTCTGGAAAAGTACCACATACCAAAATCAAATCAAGACCAGACAAACAATTTAAATAGGCCTATAACCCCTAAGAAAACAGAAGCAGTCATTAAAAGACTCTCAACCAAAAAAGTCCTGGACCAGAAGATTTCAGCACAAAATTCTACCTGATTTCAAAGAAGAGCTAATACAAATACTTCTCAGATTGTTCCACACAATAGAAACAGTAGGGACATTGACAAATTCTTTTTATGAGGTTACAGTTACCCTGATACCCAAACTACACAAAGACACAACTAAGAAAGAGAATTACAGACCAGTCTCTGATGTGGGATTCCCCTTTGTATGCTGTGAATACCAATGATTAATAAGAAGCTGTGTTGGCCAGTGGTTTAGCAGAGTAGAGCTAGGCAAGAAAACTAAACTGAATGCTGGGAGAAAGAAGTCAGAGAGAGAGAAGACATGTAGCCCAGCCGTAGACAGACGCAGGAACTTTACCACATGGCAATACACAGATGAACAGAAATGGGTTAAATTAAGATGTAAAAGCTAGCCAATAAGAAGTTAGAACTAATAGGCCAAGCAGTGATTTAATTAATACAGTTTCTGTGTGGTTATTTCGGGCTGAGAAGCTGGAAACTAGTGGCCTCCCTACAACAAATCTCCCTTATAAACATTGATACAAAAATAATAAAATACTGCAAGCCAAATCAAAGAACATATCAGCAAATCATCCACCATCACTAAATATCCTTCATCCCAGAGATGCACGGATGGTTCAACATATGAAAATCTGTAAATGAAATCCACCATATAAACAAACTAAAAGAAAAAAAACCCCACATGATTATCTCATTAGATGCTGGAAAAGCCTTCCACAAAATCCAACACTTGTTCATGATAAGGTCACAAATTGGAAAGAAGTCAAAGAAGCCAAAGTATCATTTGCAGATAATATGATAGTATATATAAATGACCTGAAAAATAAAATTCCACCAGGGAACTCCTACAGTTGATAAACCCTTTCAACAAAGTGATTAGATACAAGATTAACTTAAAAAAAATCAGTAGCCCTCCTATATATAAACAACAAATGGACTTAGAAAGAAATCAGAGAAACAATATATTTCATAATAGCCTCAAATAATACAAAATATCTTGGGTTAACTCTAACCAAGCAAGTGAAAATTTATGGAATTAAAAACTTCAAGTATTTAAAGAAAGAAATTAAAGAATATATCAGGAGATGAAAAACTCTCCCATATCCACACACAGATCAGTAAGATTAAGGTAGTAAAGGTGGCCATCCTACAAAAGCAATCTACAGATTCAATATAAAACCCTCAAAATTCCAACAAAATTCTTTACAGACCTTGAAAGAACAATTCTTTTTCTTATGGAAAAGCAAAAACCTCAGGATAGCTAAAAACACCCTGAATAATCAAAGAACTGCTGAAGGTATCACCATCCCTGATTTTAAGTTTTACTACCAAGCTATAGTAATAAAAATCACATGATATTGACATAAAAACATACACCTTAATCAGTGGAATTGAGTTGAAGACCTAGACATAAATCCACACATCTTTGGGCACATTTTTTTTCATAAAGAACACAGTAATATAAAGAACACAGAAGTATGTATTGCTTCTCTAAATTGTGCCTGTCAAACTGAATGTCTGCATGTAGAATAATGCAAAGCCATCCACATTTTCCACCCTACACAAAACTCAAGTCTTAGTGAATCAAAGACCTCAGCATAACCAAGTTCACTGAACCTGATAGAAGAGAAAATGAGGAATAACCTTGAGCACATTGGCACAGAAGATTTCTTCTGAACAGAACTCCTACAGTACAAGCACTAAGATCAATGATTAATAAATGGAACCTCATGAAACTGAAAAGCTTCTATAAGGCAAAGGACGGCGTCAACAGGACAAAGTGGTAGCCTACAGAATAGGAAACTATTTTTACTAACTCCACATTGGGTAGAGGATTAATATCTAAATTAAATAAAGAACTCAAGAAACTAGATATTTAAAAAAGAACAATAACCCAATTATAAAATTGGATACAGATCTAAATAGAGAATTGTCAACAGAGAAATTTTAAATAGCTGAAAAACACAGAAATACTCATATCCTTAGCCACCAGGGAAATGCAAGTCAAAACTACTTTGAGATTTTATCTCAGACATGTCAGAATGGCTAAGATCAATAACACAAATAACAGCTCGTACTGGCAAGTCTGTGGAGCAAGGGAACTACATTTCTGTTGCTTGTAGAAGTACAAACTTGTACAGCCACTGTGGAAATCAATATGGACATTCCTCAGAAAATTGTGAATCTATCTACAGTCTTGGGCATATACCCAAAAGACTCTCCATCCTAACACAAGGACACTTGCTCAACTATGTTCATAGAGCTTTATTCATAATAGCCAGAACTTGGAAACAACCTAGATGTCCCTCAACAGAAAACTGGATGAAGAAACCGTGGTACATTTACACAATGGAGAATTACTCAGCTGTTTAAAAATGAGAGAATGGGGCCAGAGGCCCACCTGCTGCTGTGTGGTGCAGTAGGCTGAAAGACAGGGATGCTGGGTGTCACTGCAATGAGAAAATAAGTGGTGGAGAAACATGGAGGGAGAGAAACGAAGCTGTTCACATGCTGTGGGACCTGCGCAACCACTGTGGGCCATGTCTGGGTCTGTGGTCCTACCACACCCAAGAGCTGTATTGATGTCCACCACCTGTGCTGCCACCAAACGCCATGCAGATACCCATGATCTAGACTGCTGCCTAAAGCCATGTTGATGTCTGAGGGCCATGCTTAGCAGGCCCCACCCCTCACTGGCCCTGGGAGAACTGGACCTGCCCGTTACAGGAGAACTGGTCCCCAAGCCGCACCCCTTGCTGGCTGCTATGTGCAAGGAAGCTGACCCTGCACCTTAACAGCAGTAGCGTGGCATCACTGGTGGTGGTGGTGGTTATAGTGGTCTGGGTGTGGGAGAGCTTGCTTCAATGGCAGGAGCAAGGGAGAGCTGCCTCTATCCCTCATCTGAGGCCCTGCCCCTTGCTGGAGGCTAGAGCTAACCAACTCAGTTACCACCTAGGCCCACACCCAGGGCTTTGAGTTGATCCATCCCAACATCCATTCTATCTACAACCTGCTGGAGCATATGATGAGACCACTGGTCCTGTGGTACCATAACCACAGGATCTCTGTGACTTAGGGCAACAGCAGGATATCCAGGGGAAGATTCAGTGAGGGTCCGGTATTGATGGTGTACTAGAAATCAGAGGCCTTGAACTAGACAACAACTCAAAATCATTTGTGAGTAAAGTTATTTGGGCAAAAAGGTATATTGTGCTACCCACCACAGCTCCCAAGGCCACGATGACAAATGAATTTGTGAAAGAGAGGCAGGAAAGATGGAGGAGAAAATATTTTGTGATTATTATTATTTTATTTTTGGGAGAAGGCTATAAGGTTGGAGGGTGAACATGGAAGGACTGGGAAATAAGTGGAACTGGAGTGCAGGATGTGAAATTTCCAAAAATCATTTTAAACAAATATTTTAAAAATGACAGAATGAAATTTGCAAACAAATAGATGAAACTAGAAATCATCCTGAGTAAGGTAACCTAGACCCAGAAGGACGACTATGGTTTGTACTCACTCATATGTGTATATTAGCCGTTAAGTGAATTAAGCAAGCTACAATCCATAAACTCAGAGAGGTTAGGTAAAGAGGAGGGCCATAGGAGAGGAGGCATGGATCTCCCTGAGAAGGAGAAACAGAACATATTTTGTGGGTAGACTGGGGCAGGAGGGATCAGATGAGATAGAAAGAGAAAGTGTGAGGAGAGATGGCTGGAATTTGGGGGTGGCAGTGTGGAATCCTAGTGCCATCTCTTGTAGTCAGGCAAGGCTTCTAATGGTGGCATTGGGTTACATTTGCTTTGAGTTGGGGGTCAAGGGAAAGTCCCAAACAACCCAGGCTTATGTTAGGACAGGAGGTTGCTCTCAACAAAGCACAGTGGGGCCCCATTACCGAGGACAACATCTGCACAGCTCACTGAATGGAGAGGTCGAGCTGGTGCCGCATAGAGTCTTCACCGTTACCTTCCAGACTCTTCAGTATCGGTAGCTACTCTAAAGTCTACCAAAAGAGAAACCCGAACACCTACCCAGCCACAAAACCTTTGACCAACGATCGGTCCAGACAGCCTGATGTGTGGGGGACGGGCTCAGGACTTGTGGGAGTGGCCAAACAATGTCTAGTTTAATGTCAGGAGAAGGAGCCCATGCCTTATACTGCCTGCCTGGGCAGCTGCCAAGAACCGGAGACTGGACAGCCCGGAGACCTAGGGTAGACACAACATGATTGGCAAAAAGAAAAAAGTCAATGAAATGATTCCAAATAATATTCTGCTATATACATAGATCAGTGCCTTGTCCAGTCTTTATCAAAGAGGCTTCATCCGGCAGCAGATGGGGGTACAGCGACCCACAGTCAGACAATATATAGAGATGGAATCTAAATTGGAGGTCTCCATTGGGTCTCTCTCCTCAGAGCTCAGGGAACCCCATTGAAAAGGGAAGGAAAGACTGTAGGAGTCAGAGGGGATGGTGGACACCCGGAGAACAGGGCCCACCACGTCAACTAAGCAGGGCTCACATGGGCTCACAGAGACTGAAGTGGCAAACACGGAGCCTGAAAGGGTCTGCCAGGTCTTCTGTGTATAAGGCTGTTAGCTTGGTGTTTGTGTGGGACTCCTAACAGTGGGAGCAGGCATGTCTCTGACTCCTTTGACTGCTCTTAGACTCTTTCCCCCTATTGGATTACCTTGTGCACCCTTGATATGAGGGCTTTTGCCTCGACTTCTTGTGTCTTGCTTTGACTCTTGGAGGCCTGCTTTTTCGTATAGCCTGATCTACAGGGTAAGTTCCAAGCCAACTAGTCAAGTTTACATACATAAAGAGTCTGTGTGAGTGTGTGTGTGTGTGTGTGTGTGTGTGTGTG
>LOEQ01004556.1:68762-78807 GCA_001685075.1 Bramus lutescens
AGGAAAATGGGAGGAGGGGAGGAGGTGAAAATTTTTAATAATAATAAAGAAAATGAAGAAAATGCATTATGTAATTTTTCTTTATTTCACATTTAAACCAGAAAAAAACCTATATTCACTGGTAGAAATGTTTAGAAAATAAAAAAATGTTCAGGACTGTGAAGCTAGCTCAGTGAATATAAAACATGTGCCACACAAGTGTGAAGCCAAGAGTTCAAACCTCTAGAACCCGTATAAACCAAGCAGGTGTGGCAACCTCCCTGTAAGCCGCACTTTGGGACTCTGGCTTCAGCAGAGTCCTTACCTCAGGGAATAAAGTAGAGAAGGATGGACAAAGACACTAGCTGCCAGGCTCTGGCATCTACATGTGTATGTATGAACACACGTGCAAACACATGAACACACATCACACACACATACACATGCAAAACATTGCTCACATCAATAGATCACAATTGCAAACCCTTCTGAGTCCCCCAGCCTCCCACCTTGAGCTGACAACTTCGGCCTGGCCCGAGCCTTGAGCCATCTGCTAAACCCTCACCTCACCTGAGGCCCTGCTCCTCCCTTACCTCAGCCCTGGAAAAGCTGCTGTAGACACCCTGATTGCATTCCAGGATGCTGAGGACTGTGTTTACCACCATGGGCAGCTCACACATCTTCCTTGAGTTTTCATTCTAGTTTTTGTGGCTCTGCCTTGTCTGTGACCAGAGGGGCAAGACGGATAAAGAAGCAAAAGCTGAGAACTTGTTTGAGATGAATTGCAGTTCTATGTTTTACTTAAAAGAATGGAAGACAAAATATATATTGAGATTTATAATGATGAATAGAATTCTAGGGCCACCTGGGACCACTCTGTACTTGTGCGTCATCTCATTCAATTGTTCTCTGGGACGACCTGAAGTAGGCATGGAGGTAGATGCCAATCAGAGGATAACTAGACTTCCTGCTGAAGTGTTGCTCGCTTGACACCGACACTGTGCTTGGAGCGGCAGCCTGGCTAGCTTCTGTTCTCAGACCCAGAGAAGGGGCTGCTTACGTCAGTTATGTCAGCACTGGCCTCCCTTGGGTGAACCCTCTGTTCCTTTGGCTCTGTCCCATTGTCCTGGTTTGTTCTGTGCATGTAACAAGTACCTCAAGCACCTTCTGGGACAGAAATGCCCAAAGCATTCTATAGCGAGGGGGAATAAGGTGGGCAGAGTTCAGGAGTAACAGGAAACAATTTAAAGACTAGAGTTTGAAGTGAGAAATGAGCAAGTAAGTGAGGGGTGTGGAGAGGGTACTGTTTCATGTTGTTATACTGAGACCTGAATTTCAGATGAAAAGGAAAGCAAAAGCCAAAAAACAGAACAGGCAACAGCATGCAGTCCATTGAAGCCCCTGTGAGCCACTGAAGACACGCTGGTTGGCATAAAGCACACTGCATTGCTGTCACCACTGCTCGAATTGTTCTGAGACAGTCTCTTTGTGTAATCAAGGCTGGTCTCAAGTACAGTCCTCCTGATGCCACCTCTTAAGAGCTACGATTGCTGGAGTGTTTAACATGTAACACTAGAACGCGCACACGCACACACACACACACACACACACACACACGTGCTCTGCTACATGGTGCTGGGAATAGAACATAGTCATTTGCAAATGCTAGGCTAGTACTCTGCCATGGAACCAGATCCCTGGATCTCCACCATGCATCTTGAGAGCTCAAGGTATATGTCTTAATCATTTCCTATTTCTAGGATAAACACTGTGAAGAAAAGCAGCATGGGGAAGAAAGGGCTTGTTTGGTTTACGGGCTACAGTCTGTCATGGGGGGCATCCAAGGCAGGAACCCGGAGGTGAGCACAGAAGCAGGACCATACAGGAATGTTCTTACTGGCTAGCTTTCAGACTCCCACGCATCTGCTTTTCCTATACCTCCTAAGACCACCTGCCTAGGCGTGGCACCCTGTACAGTGGGCTGGGCCTCTCCCATATCCATCAGTAATCAAGAAAATGCCACAGACTTGCTCACAGACCAGTCTCAGGGAGACATTTTCTCAATTGACATTTCCTCCTCCCAAATGACTCTAGCTTGTGTCGAGTGTTGGTAATAGTAACCAGCACATTATGCTAGACTGCTTTGCAAAACTACAAGGTCCCAGGAAAGTTGTAACCTCAGCCAAAAGGAGTAAGGAAAATCTTAGGTTTAGATGCCACCTCACTTAGCTGCTGAAGGCAAAAATGAGCCAGGGTACCCCAGAATTCTGTTTTGCCTCCATCCATTGGGAAATAAAACAGATCCACACAAAGATTTTTAGCACTGTCGTGAAGTTATCAATAGTGTTTAAATTGCCTGCTTTTTACTTCTTGTTAAGGTCTATCTTTCATAAAGAGCATGTGTCGTCTCCCTATCAGCAAGAGGACAGAATGGCTTGATGTTTCAGGAAATCCCCAGGCCCTAGATTCTTTGATCTCTCAGTTAACACTTTTGAGAAGAGTGGCTCCATTCTATCCGCTATCCAGGTGGGTACACACTTTACACTACACACTCCTATTGTCATATCTCCTATAGCAGGTCTGCTATGTATTTTTAAATCCTTCTTGGGTTTTGTTTTATTTTTCAATGAGGGGCTTTGACCCAGGACTACATGTATGTCAGGCAAATGCTCCACCAAGAGCCACAGCCCAGCTGAGTACTCCTTCTATAGTTCTATTGCTGCATTGATGGAGATGGCAAGAACCTCTCTGCTTGGAAGGGAAATCTGCTTACCCTGTCTAGGACATTATCCAAGGAAGTACATATACTGAAACATCTTGTATAAATGCATTAATATGTCTAATTTTAAGGTTCAAATTAAAAAACAAATACATTTTAAATAGGAAGAGACCAATAAAAATTAAGCTTGGAAGGAAGTAAAGGAGAAAGGGAAATGGGGGAGAAGAGAGGAAAATGGATTGAGAAAAAAAGACAGATTACAAAAGAGGGAAGCAGGGATTTGAGGCACCAGTCTTAGCTAGAGAGAAGTCTCCACATTCCTGGAGAGCTTGGCAGAGTCAACCTCACTTGGTCCTCCTCCCATCCTTACTCTATCCTTTCAAAGTGCCTGTCCCTTTCAATCTAATTTATTATTTTAAGGAATTTGCCTTTTACCCCCAAGGGGAGGGGAAAACTGCCTCTTCGAGCTGTTACTCTGTTTACTGCAGTTAATTATTTAAGAGGATTCCTTAAGCCCTCACCACTCAACCTTTACAATCTGGAAAGAAACAAAGAGAACTCAGAAGGCTGAGGAGCTTCATGCAAGGGAGATGAATTTTTGAAGTGCAAAGAGCACGCTCCGCTCTAACCTGGGGAGGCCTGGACATGGGGCACAAGGGGCTTGCTAACCTGCACTGGGTGAATTTGGGTCACAAACATGGAATATTTGTTGAGCATGTAAGGAATTATTAAATCCAGCATTAATTTATTGCTTCTGCAGATTAGTTCTAATACCGGCTTGCTGGTTTGTACATGTATAATACATAAACACATGCATGAAAGTTTAATGCTGCTGGAGGACTGTGCTCACCCACCGCACCGCCTGTTGACACATTTTCACTCTTCTTAACACGGTTTCCTGAAGGAGTCAACGTGATGTCAAGATGACAGAATTAAGCATGACACCAGAGGAATGGTCAGAAAATAAACTTTCTTAAACTTTTGTGTCTGTGAGATGCTTGGATGGACATTTAGTAAAACTATGACAGAGGATGCAGCCTTATCTTGAACGCTGAATCCCGAGTCACCAGGAGTAGGTGAGCACCCTGACCCAATCAAGGGCAGACCACACCTCAGTCAAAGGTCACGACACAGTTGACAATGAGGGCGAAGAATTGGCATTTGGCTAAAAACGTGTTGCTTTATTTTGACACAGTACAGCTGTCAACCTTAAAGAAAAAATTCAGGGGCTTCCGTCTGACTGGAGCTCTAATATGCAGGACTCCCATAAACGATGGAAAAGCATGTCAGCTTGCCGACAGTCCTGCACTCAGGGCAGAAATGGGCTTCAAAACAAGATGGCTAGCTGAAAAAGCCACATTGGGGCTACTGGTGAGTTCTGTGAATAGGGTAGAGGCAATCAAGGAAGGCTACGGAAACTCTGGCCTACACAAACACAGACATCTGCACATATATATGTAGCTACACACATGAACATTCATGCACACACTCCAAACATATGTCCTCAAAAGAAAAAATTCGGTTCACACATTCTGTTGACTTATTATTTTAGTTATTTTAGTTTTTTGAGGTAGGGTCCCACAATGTGGCCTAGGTTACCCTAAACTCACTATATAGTCCAGGCCAACCTAAACTTCTAGGTCCTGCGGCCTCAACCTCACCATGCTGGAATTACAAGCATGCATCACCATTTCTAGTGCTGTAATTTGAACATGAAATGTTTCCCACAGGCCCATGTCCATGGCACTATTTGGGGAGTGATGGTACCTCTAGGTGGTGTGACCTTGTGGAGGAAGTGGGTCACTGGGGAGGTTTTGAGAATTCATAGCCAGCCCCAACTTCCTGTCTGTGCTCTGATTTCTTACTAGGAGACCATTGTCCAGATGTCTGACACTCTAGTTGCTGAATTCCCCTTCATGAGGGATTGTACCCATCACACTGCCACCAAAAAAAAGTCAAGCTTCCATTTGGTTGCTAATTGTCACAGGAATGAGAAGACGAGCTAATCCACACAACTTCCACCCACCCCTTTTAATACTGGGGTGCCCAGGAGCCTTATACAGCTTGCACAAGCACAGTCTGTGCAAGGCTGTAGGTTTGATTCCTGCACTGCAGAACAATTCAAACATAAGCACTTACAAATGACAGCAGTTGAGCAGAGAAATGGGGTGACAGTCAGCAGGGGCTGGGACTCTCTAGCCTTCCTCTCTGGGAGGGCAGCTAAGGCCAGAGCTCCCCTGGCTGGCTCTCAGTTTCGTGGGTACATTATACTCGGTTCCTGGGCAGTGAGACAGAGCACACCGAGAAAGCGTCGCTCCCCTCCTCAGCTCTGTTGGCCCAGCTTGTGGTTGGTTTGGATTTAAAAGCCATTTGAACACATGCCCTTTCAGCTCCTGAGAATGGGCTACACCGACAGCTGTTGGATCTATCCGTTCTCTTCTCCCAGAACAGTCACGGAAATTTCTGGTCTTCTCTGGATAGTGGATGTTTGGTCAGTTCACAGCACTCGGTTCAGCCCTGTCAACAGCTGAATTGCAGCTCTGTGGCCTTGGCTGGAATGTTTATTTTTAGGTCTGCCATGTGGTGGACATCCATAACAGCCGGGCCTACTGTCCCTCTGTGACCGCCAAACAACAGCAGTGTCAGAGCCGGGCTCCCGTGAAAGAAGATGGGCTTGGCCGTGTTTCATTCAAAAGCGCTGGGATGCTCCTTTGTTCAGAGCAGGCATGGAAGGGGCAGAAGGACCATGTTCGTCTTGTTCTGAAGCACATGGAAAAGACAACTGACGGTGGACTTACTTTTGTTAAAGCTCAACTTCTCTGTCTCAGAGCTCTGTGGATCAGGTAAGCAGCTCGCTTTACAGGGAACTCTCTTGGGACCAATGCTTAGCACTACCTGCTCACGCAAAGCCAGATCCAGCTTGTGGTAGAAAGGATCGGTTAAATAATGCCTTGTCAGCTTATCTTCCCTCCAACCAACCCTGAACTCTGGTCTCAGTTCCCGGGAATCCAGGTCTAACTTCTCCTTATGAGGGTTTCAGAATCACCTGCTCAGAGATAGGTTTGCGTTGTGCAAATCTGTTAGTGGTTATCCAGTTCACCGGCAGGATATTAGTGCCTTTTCTCTTTCTGTGCTCGTATGCCATGACCGCAAGCAACTTAAGGAAGAAAGGTTTTGCTTGGACGTCCAGTTCCAGAAGGAGAGTCCATACAGAAGTGCAGCTGGCCAGGGCAGGAAGCTCTGACAGTATATATTCGGAGTTGCTGTGCCTCTCTGAGCGGCCCCTCCGACTGGAGAAGGAGTTGTTTCACTAGCTGAGACTGTGGAGGCATTTCTCCTTCAAACCACCATGGGGGTCTTCTCTTTTCATCTCAGAACTAGTCACTCAATAATTGCAGTTTTGAGAGCTTCTACTACAGCAGAATATGTGAAAATTCCTAAAGTGTAGGCCTGAGGAGAAAACCTCACCTTTCCTTCCTGCTTCAATATTTAAATGACTATAAAGGAGAGTGCCCCCTTTAGGCAGATATTTTCTTAGGCTGAGACTTTTGACAGCAATCAATAGACAGAACCGACTTGCTGGTTCTCTGTCTAAGGGAGCATCAGAAATCAAACAGAGATGCCTATTTCAGACCCAGGCAGTTCACACAGGACAGACACTAGATTGCACAGCTGCGCAGATCCTTCAGGTAAGTTTACCCTTCAAGTCTCTCCAACAGGTGTATCCAGGCCAGAATTCTTGATTTCTTCATCGTTATGGAATTCGACCTTGGTTCCCATCTCTCTAATTATACCACAGTTGCAAAGATTTTTAGACCAGGATTTATTCTGAACTTTTGGAACCACATACCTGGGTTTCTACTTTAAGGAAGTGACTTGACCAGAACAATTGGGAAGCTCAGCAAGTCTGTAATTTTAGTGTAGCCCAGCAGTCTGAAAACCTAGGGAGAATATCTCTCATAGTATGAAAGCTTAGTGTCTATTCTTCTGCAGAAATCTCAGAAATCTTCTTCACCTGGCTGGATGAGGCCACTGGCACCACAATGTGTGATTTCTACATCAAAGTTGGTGACCACAGATATGGTCTTAGCTGTAAAATATGTTATACTGATGTCTAGACCAGTACTGCCCGACATCTGGAACCACTGCCTAGCGAGGCTGTCACCAGTATGTCCCCACCATATAAATCTCACTTGGTGCATGAAGTCGGTGCCATATGCTCGAGTCAGGTAAGTTAAGTGCAGTATGCACTGGGCAAATGATTGAGTTCTGCCTAGGGTGGAACAATAGTAGACCACTGGCTCAGGACGCACCTGCTAGTACAGCCCTGGAGCTAAGGCGTGGTAACAACTGGAGGGATACAGAAAATAGCCCTTGCAGCATGCGGGCAGGTACCTGCTCCAGTGTCCAGAGCGAGGACACCTGTAGAGGAAACACTAGTTCTGGAACAGGACAATCTGATAGAGGATAAAAACATGAGAATGTCAACCAACCAGTGTCATCCCCACAGCAAACTTTGTGAAGGAAGAAACCTCAGAGTGGAAGCTAATGTAGTTTCTCACAAAACAGTAGTGGTGTCATATACCAAATTACCATTCCGTGTTAAATATAGTACATCAGTGTGACGGATCCCCAGCTTAAATCTATGCTTTAACTGAAATTTGAGAGCTAATTTTAGAAGTTGGCCATCTCCTCCTCTCCCCCTTCTTTTTTTGCCTCCTCCTCCAACTCTGCTTCTTCTTTCTTCTCCTCCTCTCCTTCTTCCTTCCCTCCTCCTCCCTCTTCCTCTGTCCTCTCCCCCTTCTCCTTTTCTTCTTCCTCCTCCTTCCCTTCCACACACCTCCCTTGTTCCTCCCCTTCCTCTTTTTCCTGTGGTGCTGTGGCTGTAGCCCAATGCCTTTCTTAGGGCTAACAAATCTCTAGTCTCTTAGCTTTAAAGATAAAGTCTTTTTTTAAAAGGTTGATTAATTCTTGATTATGTGTATGTTGAGTGGTGTGTAGCTGAGTGTGTGTGTTGAGTGGTGTGTACCTGAGTGTGTTTGCTGAATGGTGTGTACATGAGTGTGTGTGTTGATTGGTATGTACCTGAGTATGTTTGCTGAGTGGTGTGTACATGTGTGTGTGTTGAGTGGTATGTACCTGAGTGTGTATGCTGAGTGGTGTGTACATGAATATGTGTGTTCAGTGGTGTGTACCTTAGTGTGTGTGTTGAGTGATGTGTACATGAGTGTATGCGTTGAGTGGTGTGTACATGAGTGTGTGTTGAGGGGTGTGTACCTGAGTGTGTGTGTTGAGTGGTGTGTACCTGAGTGTGTGCGTTGAGTGGTGTGTACCTGAGTGTGTGTGTTGAGTGATGTGTACATGAGTGTGTAGGCTGAGTGGTGTGTACATGAGTGTGCATGTTGAGTGGTGTGTACATGAGTGTATGTGTTGAGTGGTGTGCATGTGAGTATGTGTGGTGTGTGTGGTGTGCACATGTGGAAGCCGCAGACATCAGATTCTGGGGACCTGAAGTTGCAAGTAGTTGTGAGTCCCTTGAGCTGAGTGCTGAGAACCAAATTCAGGTTTTCTGGGAATGAGTGCTCACTGTTCAATTGTGAACATAGCTCTAGCCCTCACTAGGGAGCCTCAAGAACTTCAAATGTGTCTTCGTAAAAGGACTTTTTCTTGTTACTGAATCTGATGAAATGTGGGAGAAGAGGGAAGCAACAGACACTGAGGGGGTCTGGAGTTTTCGGCTGAGCACCTTGCAGAATGAAGGACAAAGCTATCTCTGACAGCGCAAAGCAGCGTGGAAACGGCACATTCTTCTGACTATAACACAGGCTGGTCAGGGGAAGGTTGAGGAAGCCAGGCTCCCAGCAAGCAGAAAAGCATGGCTTCAGTTGATCTCCATAGTTATTACAGGACTTTGCAAAAGCTGGTCCTAGGGTTCTCCCAGCCAGCTGTGGAGATTTAAGATTGTAAACAACGTTCTGAATGCAGGAGATCCCATACCTGCCATCTTCAAGGTCACATGAGGCTTCTGGATTGTAGTGTAACATCATACTTTTTACTAGTTCTTTGAGAATTTGGCACTGTGTGTGGTCATACTCCTCATCCCCCAATAGACCACCACATTTAACCTCATGGTCCTCATTCTCGTTTACCGAAACCATGCCACACCAATCGTCTTTCCTGAGTGTGCAGGGACTCTGAGGTGAGTAGGGAGATAGTAGTGTCTCACCAAAGAAGGAGCCTAGGCTCTGAACAAGTCACCACATAGCCAGAAAGTGACAACATTGGTTCACACTCAGGTATGAGGGGTGCAGTCTTGCTGTTTCTTACTGAGGCTAAGCTTTCGAATTTTATATCCCCTGTCTATTTGGGACTAAGTGAGGGTCAGCCTAGTTTCCAACGACAAACCCGGGAGTTTGCTGGGGACACTAGATAGTTCTTTGCCCAAAAGTCCCATGACCATTTAGAAAGTGCTATATTCTTGTATGCTGTATAGATCAGTCTGTGCCTCTTGTGTCACAGACTTCTACTATCACGATGTGTGTGTGTGTGTGTGTGTGTGTGCACGCATGTGCAGGTGTGTGCGAGCGCATATGTGCAGATGTGTGTGTGTGTGTGTGCGTGTGTGTAACTGGAGAGGGGATCATGATGATGGAAGAACAGAGCCCAAGGGAGAGAAGCAACCTGACAATCGTATCAATTTTTTAAAATTAACTCCAATTTTCAGAACTTATTTAAAATGTTCGAGGATGTGGGTAAAAAGACTTAATTCCATGGCTATTCGATGAACATTGCTTAGAACAATATAGATCTGAAAATGACCTAAACAGCCGTATCACCAGATTATAGTCATCCACCTGAGAAAGAAGTTAAAACATGGCTGAGGGGAGGGCCCTGTAACAACACTTGCTCTGCGAACATAAGAACCCGGATTCAAGGATCCAGCATCCATGAAGAAAGTCAGACATGGCTGTATGTGCCTACAGCCATGTGGCCTGTAACCCCAGCAGTGGGGACCACAGGATTCCTGGGCTCACTTGGTTGGCCAGCCTATCCAAAATGGTGAGATCGAAATTCAGTAAGAGACCCTGAGGGTAACAAGAACAGCCATAGAGGATGTTTATTTCATATATGGATGTTTTGCTGCATGTATGTCTGCACCACATGTGTGACTGATACCTGCAGGGGCCAGAAGACGATGCTGTGAGCCAGCTGCCATGTAGGTGCTCAGAATGGAACCTAGGTCCTCAGGAAGGACAGCCAGTGCTTGAAGCTGATGAGTTATCACTCCAGCCCCCTGATTTTCTTTCTTTCTTTCTTTCTTTCTTTCTTTCTTTCTTTCTTTCTTTC
>LOEQ01004557.1:9007-21576 GCA_001685075.1 Bramus lutescens
TTTTTTTTTTTTTGCTTTATTAATTTTTGCGGGTTTTGGGGGGTTGTTTGTTTTGATTTCCTTCTTTGTTTTTTGGTTTCAGACTTGGGGTTTTTATTTCAATGTGTGTGTGTGTGTGTGTGTGTGTGTGTGTGTGTGTGTGTGCGTGTGTGAGAAAGGAGAGGGAGGGAAAGAGAGAGTTGGGAGTTGGATAGGTAGGAAGGTTGGGACTATCTGGAAGGAGTTGAGGGACAGAAACAATATGATCAAAATATATAGTCTGAATAAAGTAAAGAGCATGCTCTGATACGAAAAGGCTTTCTGCATGGTATCTACCCAAATTCACTACCTCGAATGGATATATAGAAAACATAAAATAAATATTAAGCAATAAACTCTAAAGTAGCACAGTGGTCACATGGGTGAGATACAGTGCTATGACCATAAATCCTTAATGTAAATGAAATAGCAGTTACCAAGGCCCAGTACAAATGTTTTCAAATGCACGGACTTGTGATATGACAGAACTCGGGCACTATTTCATTGTGTCTATAAACAAATGTAAAAAATAAAAGAACACTAAAACTCTTAAGATTCCTTCAACCATTCTTTGCATATCTTTTGAGGACCGGCCTCGACAAAATCACCTCTTACTAGGGTAGGGGCACAGGAATTTTAGAAATAAAAGTAAAGAATATGAAGACACATAAAAAATAACAGGACAGAAACCATAGAAAGTATCAGGAGGGCATTTCAGTGACTGAAATCCTGAACGCCTATCCTCCGCATTTATTTTTCCACAGCTTTTAAAACCAATGTAAACGAGGGGGGTGGGCAAAAGATTTTATTAACAGGATACAAAGAACAACTCAAACAGTCTGAGACATCAAATCATTAGCGTTCTGTCGTCTAGATAGTGAAGCTGATCTAGGTCATAAAGACTGTCCCTCCCCAGGTGACCTCATAGTTACAAAAGAAGGAGCAGAAGTCCATTGGCATATCCTGACCACGTGTCAGGGAGGCATGGACTTACTAGAATGAGCTATTTTAATGTTAAAGGAACCAAACATTGATGTCCTGAGTTGGGACTTGAAACTATGCATAGCGATCATTTGAGTAACCCCACAATACTCTGTCCCTCAGACAAGGTGAAAATGGGCCCACATTTCTCGAGCTCCACATCTATCTACAGAGAGACAAACTAATGAAAACTATAAGCTACGCCTGCTGCTACGATCTCCCTTTACCTTGCAGGAGATGCTGTCAATCATTCACGACATTGTTTCTTCGGAGCTGAGACTCTAGGTACCACCATTCTCAACACAGCATGCTCTCAGTCTCTGGAGCTGACAGGGGCTTCGTTATCCATGGGTAATCGCATGCCTATCATGCCTCTGGACCCAGTTACAGAGAAGGTAGACCATGTCACCATTTACTGTTCTAGTGAGGACAGTAAGCACATGGGAACTCTTTTAGGAGTGAGTAGTACTACTTTATTTGTGTGTTAGTGTGTATTTGTGTGTTCATGGCTGTGCTTGCCCATGTATGAGTATGTAGAGGTCAAAGGTTAATACCAAGTGTTTTCTTTGATCATGCATCATCTTTTTAAAAAAATTTTTCTTTTATTTTTGAGATTATACCATATCCCCCTTCCCTTTTCTCCCTCCAAACCCTCCCATATACTCCTCCTTGGTGTTATTAAGTACACACACACACACACACATCTAAATACAACACAACCTGCTCAGTTTCATTATGTTACTCCTTTGTATATTTTCATGGCTGACCATTTGGTACTGGATAACCAATTGGTGCACTCTTCCCTGGAGAAGAGGCTGTTTCTCCCACCCTCAGCATTCCCTATGGTCTTTCCCTCTCCAATTTGGCATGCCCATCGTTGGTGCTCTCTTTGTTTGGCTCATATTTAGACAGTCACATTGGTGTCTCCTTAGGATGTTAGAAGTTACATCTACCTTTTTTCCTAAGAAAAACCAGAACCAGAACCAGAAGCACTTGTCATTTCCACTAGCATGGCTGGCTAAGGAACCCTTTTCTGTCTTTACCTTCTGTCACAGGGGTTACAGATGTGTGATGTCATAGCCAGCCTTTACATGAATGGTGGGGGTCAGAAGCCGGGTCCTCATGCTTGTTCAGCAAACTCTTTAACCACTGAGTCCATCTTCCCAACCCCACAGGAAACCTCACATAAATAGAATTAAGCTAAGCCAGCTGGATTCCAAGAGCCAACCACTCTATAGACCACTGCAGTCCTGCCATTGACTTTCTCAACATTTCTTTCAGGAAAGGAAAAGAAAAGACAAATGGTTTAAATATGAAGCTACCCGGCTGCATGAGACTCAAATGAAGAGTGTCATAAAATATACATACTCTGTCTTGATTAAACATATACTAGAATCGAGTCAAGAAACTGTGAATATACACATATTAATTTTAGGTTTAGGTACTGCCAAATGTTTCTGCCTACAGGTATCACATTTCAATTATGTGCTTTATAAAAAAGATACATTTTTCTAAAATTATGTCATTTATATTTTTCAATCTTAATTTTAAAGTGTCTTTCACTTATGAAATGTTGGAAATATTTAAATGGAAGCAATCATATTTTGACTCATCCCTTAAAATGTCATGGTTGAGAAGTTTGAAATCCTATGTAAATATCTGTCTCTCTGTAAATAGAGACTGCAGTTTCATTTCCTTGGCCACCCAGACCCAACTAATCACACAAAAATTGTATTAATTAAAACACTGTTTTGCCAATGGTTCAGGCTTATTTATAACTACTCTTACAATTTAAATTAACCCATTTCTATTCATCTCTGTATCGTCATGAGGTTGTGGCTTACCAGTAAGGTTCTGGTGTCTTTCTCCTTGGCAGTCTCCCTGACTGCTCCTTCTTTTCTCTTCTATCTCTGTTTGGATTTCCTGCCCTGCTATATTCTGCCCTGCCATAGGCCAAAATGACTTCTTTATTAACCAATGGTAATAAACATATTCACAGCATACAAAGGGGAATCCCACATCATCTCTCTCTCTTTTTCTCCTTCCCTCCCTCCCTTCCTCTGTATCTCTCTCCTCTTCTCTTCTCTTCTCTTCTCTCTCTCTCTCTCTCTCTCTCCCTCTCTGTTTGCTGAGCTTCTAAACAGACCCACTAGTCCCTAGTCCAACTGGAATATTCTTGGAGAAATAATACATGGGAGAGCTAGCCTGAAATCTAAGGAATCTATTTTCTTTCATAAATGAAGAAATACCTGGGAGCTAACTCAGACCCCAAAAATAAAAAATAAATTTAAAAGCAGGAAGAAAAGCTAGACTGAATAGCTGGCTGTGGTGGGACTGATTCCATAGTCGACAACATTTCCTGCCCAAACATATCCCTATACACACTCCTTAAACCTACCAGGCATTGGTGACTAGAAAGAAAGGGGCAGATTACAAAACAAGGAACAGGAAGGTTCAAGCTCTGAAGGACCTCTGCAGAATGGAGGGCGGAGTCTTCCCCTAAACTTCCATGTGCCACTGAATACATATCTTTGCACATCATGCAGTATTCCTGGCTCAGCAAGGTTTTGTGGCAGTTGCTATGATCTGGGGGGAAGCCACCTTGCTTGGCCCATTGGGGCAGCAGGGCCAGGGAGGGGCTCAGCAGGAATCCATTTCCATTCATAAATGAAGAACTTGCCAGCTGAGAACACAACCTGAAAGGATAAAGTTTCAGGAGGACAAGCTAGAAAGCATGACCTAGACACCAGGCTCTGCTCCAGCATATGACAGCAGATCCTGCACCACAAAATAAAAGGAGAAAAGAGCACTGAAAATAACACGGTTTTATGCATAGTAAGTACATTGTTGTTAAAATATTATTTCTCCCTAGGCTGGCCTTGAAATTATAGTTGCCTTCTTTTGAAAATGATCAGATAATTCTGAAATGTAGATCATGCTCACTAACCTCCTTCCTGTTCCTTCTGCACACAAATGACAGGGTACAGGATTAGAAAATCCTCTGCACGGGGAAACAGCAATTCAATTAATAATTTCAATTTCATATGGTATTCAAAGTGTTTTAAAAATAGATGTCTTTATCTCAATGAAAGAAAGACTATTAAATGAAGAGAAGTACAAGTCCCTCTGAAATTTGGGAGCTCAATGGCACTAAATTAGTGAATGGATTTAAAATTACAAAGCTTTAAGCCAGGGAAGATTTCATAGAGTCTTTCATCCAATGACTGTGGATAGTATGACCTGGGAGAAAGACAAATCTATTCTAAAGATGTGCCAGAAGTTAAAGCTCAAAAGAAAAGAAAAGTACTACAAATGACACCGAGCAGTCTGATATGATTTTTCCACGTGCACTAAAAGCAAGAGAACAAGGAAACCATTGAAAGCCAATCTAAACATTAAGTAGAGTTTATCACAATATACGAAATCTAACTTTCTGTTCTCATTCTCAAGAAGGTGAACTATTAGACACAGAAACCTTTTTTTTAAAAATGATCGTTCTGTCTCATCAGTTTCCCTTTAATTAACTCGCTGGTCTATGTCAGCCAATTGTTTTCGAAAGGTGATTAACTTCTGCTCCAGTGGGTGAGCAGTGTCCAAGCTGTGTCTCTACAGCAGCTGCCTTTTCATACCTGAAGAGGCAAGGGGGAGGTCTGCCTGCTGGGGTGGTATAATAACTGGGGATATAAAAATAAAAATGTCCTTGAAATCCTTAGGAGAGCATGTGAACAGCTTCTACTTAGCCACATAGATAGTTTCCCCTTCAAACCTAATAGAAAAATCCGTGAATATGATTTTCCATGTTCTATACAATAAACAAAATAAATTCTACAATTCATGTTAATCAGATTTACTCAAGCAACTCACACAAAACTTGTCAATCATCTTCCATTATTAAAGTCAAGTGGATTAAGGGAAGATTTTTAAATTGAAGAACTGACTTAGCACTGGGGACAGACATGAAGTGGACCTCTATCTTATCGTTGTTAAACTGAATTAAGTTTGTCATTAAGTTTTAACTTTCTTCCTAAGATTATTCCATGCATAGTAACTAATCTACAACCTAGCCTGAAAGCATATTCTTATGAGTAGCCAAGACTTGGGCCACCTTATCACCTGAATTTCCAGTTAATAAAGCACTGTAACCTGTCAAATCATCATACTTTGATTACCGACTAATTGGTTATCTAATATCAAGTGATCATACTTATGAACATATGTATAAGCATCACTAATCAGACTTGGTAGGTCATAGTTATATCTCTATGCATATATATTAATAATAAATTTTTAAAAGAGGTCATGAATTTAAGAGGGAATGTGGAAGGGAACATGGAAGAGGTTGGAGAAAATAGAGCAGGTGGGTAGAGAAATGATACAATTAAATTTTTTATTATAAAGAATACAAATAAAAAAGTTTAATTGACCCTTAATTTAAGAATTATATATTCATTGACCTTGAATGCACACTTTCCTTAGTTTTCTTCAAACACTAAGGGGGAAAACAGGCATTTTCCTAGGGAAACACCATAAGAAAATACTCTTACAGATTCTTCTAATATAGTAGTGATTTGTCATTATAAGAAGAGAGATAAAATGTTATTTTTAATATTAATAGTGATCTGAGTGGCAACCCTCAGTTTATCTTCATACTGATGAAGACTACTGCTATCAGTGGCTCGAGAAATTAACTGAAAGGAAATATCTCCATTCTGTAGAACAAAATGAGATGACTTAAAACATTTGTTTATAATATAAAAAGCTTAAAATTTTTATCAACAATTATTTTTCAAATTTATTCTCAAATTTGACAAAGAACCATAATCTAAACATAACCACCTATGGTTTAAGCAAGGCTGGAGACAAGTTCTTAGAGCTTTTATTCAATATTCTTATCATTTTATAAACATCATAGCATGAACTCATGTAAGCCTAGACAGCACATGTCAACCAGCCTATGGTGTCTTAATGCAATCAAGAATATGCATGGTAAACATAAGAGTTATAAGCTCTGCAGGCACATCACAGCATTCTATTTTGTAGCAAAAAAAATTAGCAAGTATAAGTATACTCTGAAACGATATTAAGTACAATGTCACAAACATATAAGCCAGTAGCAGTCATTTATTATTATTATTATCAATATTAACTATTACATACTACAATAGTTGTATAATTGGCAGAGAAGTAGGTTTGTTTCAGAAGTGTCCCCCACAAACACATGAGCAATGTGTTGTTTTGATTTTCACTAACTCTAAGAAGAGGGTGATTTTTCAATTCCATTAAATCTTAGGCATCTATGGTCACACATGCAATCTATCATCACATGATTTTAACTGCATATGTTGCTTACAAGAACCTACCCAAAAATAGCTAGGGTTACAACTTTTTAATAAGCAGATATTTCTGAAAATGAAAACTAACTGAATATAACCACAGATCTATAGAATACAGATTTATAGAATAGTGATCAAAGGTCTGTGATGGCACGACTTTACAACTCTAATAAATTCTTGCCAGGAAAAGTAAAAATCCAAGTAGCATTACTGTTTGTTTCATGAACACTTAAAAGAAATTTACTCAAACAATAGACTGTTAACTTGCCCCTTCCCCCAGCATTACAATGGATAGCCTACTTCTCAGGAAAATAGATTTCCATAACTAGTAAACATGTCTATTATCAAACAACATTCATTCACTGAGATTCTCTGCAAAAGGCTTGTCCTTAGGTGTCATAAAGCAATCATAAATCTGCATCAAATGCTCTTTGTCCTTTCAGATCCTTGCGTTTAGAGACACACCTTAACAAAAAAAAACCCAAGTCTCCCTAATGATGTATTCACAGGTATGATTTTTTCCAGTCATAAGTCAACAAAAAATGTACTATTCTCAGAGAAAAATAATTATTTAAAAACTAAGTTTCATGGGAGTTTTTTTTTTGATCAAAGGAATTAATCCTCAATAAGACTATAATACCCATAAACCTTTAGAACAGTGGTTCTCAATCTATGAGTCACAGACCCTCTGGGTGTCAAACGACCCTTTCATATGCATCACCTAAGACCATCTGAAAGCACAGACATTTACACTACGATTTATAACAGTAGAAAAATTACAGTTATGAAGCAGAAAATGAAAAAGTTATGGTTGAGGTCACCACAACATAAGTTACTGAATTAAGGGGTCACATCATTAGGAAGCTTGAGAACCACTGCTTTAAACAGAGTGATGAATTAAAACCTTAACATTATGTCATAAAAAAAAAGTTCAAACTGCTAAAGGATTAGAAGAAACTAATAGAATCAAAATTGCGGTGACAAAACTTGAGCTTTCATTAGTAAAAGTCAAAAGTAAAGGAAAGCTAGCGGGCAACCGTCAATGAAAGGAAAGCAGGAAGAATAATTGAGACAAAACAAGCTTCTACACAAAAAGAAATAAACCCATAAATAACACTTATTAAGAGCTAACATAATTCACTAATTTTAAATGAATAACTATAAATTAAATTCAAGTGACCTGTAGCAGAAAACACCCTTTCAAATGTATTTGGGACAGCAGTTTTTAAAATATCTGAAAATAGACCTCTGCACTACAAAAATCTCAAATTCCTAAAGCAAATGCTTTTCAAGGCACATTCACCACCACAGTGTCATAGAGCAAGAAATCAGTCACTCACTTTAATCAAAATGAAACTGTAAGACATCACTTATGTAGTTATTGCCTTAAGTGGGAAAGTAAAACAATTATACATATGTAGGAAAAAGTTGAAATTAAAGAACCACTTATAAAGTTTATGGGCAGTAGCCACAGCTGTCTCATCAAAATTAATAGATCACTGTTTTACAGGAATGGCACTGAGCATCTCAGCTCTACCACTCTTGGGCATATACTCTAAGGATTTTCAATCATATATACAACAAGGACAGCTGCTGAATTAGCAGCATTGTTTGTAATAGCCAGAACCTGGAAACAGCCTAAATGCCCCTTACAGAAGAATGGATTAAAAAAAAATGGTACATTTATAAAATGGAGTATTACACAGCTGTTTAAAAAATAACAATGACATGATGAAATTTGCAGGCAAATGGATGGAACTAGAAAAAAAAATCCTGAGTGCCTGAGTGAGGTAACCTAGACCTAGAAAGACAAATACAGAATGTATTCACTCATAAGTGGATACTAGATGCAAAGCAAAGGGTAACCAGACCACAACCCACAGCTCTAGAGAAGATAGGTAATAAGGAGGATACTAAGAGGGACATATGATCACTCTATGATGGGGAATAGATTAGATCTGGGTAAACTGGGGGCAGGGACAGTGGAAGAGGAGAGGAAATGGGGAATGAGAGCATAATGGAACATGATGCTTGAGTGTGCCATGCCTTGTTGACTCCCAATGAGAGGAGGACTTACCCTTTCTGAGGGTGGATAGGGGTGATTGGGTGGAGGTGAGGGGGGAGTGGGAGGAGGGGAGGAAGGGGAAAAGTGTGGTTGGTATGTAAAATGAGTTAAAAAAAAGTCTCTAAATTTTTTTTAATCCCATGCTATTAAGATTAACAGAATCAACACTGTGAAAGTGAACTTTTTACCCAAAGCCATTTACAGATTCAATGGAGTTCCAATGAAAATGCTTATCTTACTTCTTCATAGAAATAGAAAAATAATTATCCTAAAATTCATTGAGAACAAAGACCCTGCCTTGCCAAAGCAATCCTGAGAAAATGAACAATCCTATAGGGATTTCTATTCCAGATCTTAAAATATATTAAAAAGACATAGTAATATGGCATAGAAACAGACATGTAGACTAATGGAACAAAATTGAAGGCAAATGAAATATATCTTAATTCAGGCATTTATTATTTGGCAAACATGGCAAAGCATATGCTAGAGAGAAAGAAACAAAATATTCGAGAAATGGCGATGCTGAAACTGGATGTCCGCGTGCAGGAGAATGAAGTTAAAAGTGTATCTATCATCTTAGGAAAAAAACTACCTCCAAAAGGATCAAAGGCTATGCGTTCACCCTGAAACTGCTAGAAGAACATCTAGGTAGCACTTTACAAGCTACAGGTGTAGATAAGGACTTTCCGAGTAAGACTTCATTTGCTGTAAAAATTGAGGTCAACAATTGACAAATAGAACTTCATAAAACTAAAAAAAAAATTAAAAGCAACTTGGTAAAGAGAAGGCCCACAGAATAGGAAAGAATCTTTGAGAGGTAACCATCTGCTGGGATTAATATCCAGAATACAAAAAGAACTCAAAAACAAAGAGTCAAAACCACTCTAAAAAATTAGACCTTGAATCAGAGCAGAGAGTTCTCAAAAGAAGAAAAACACAGCTAATAAATACCTCAGAAAATGTTCATCACCCTTAGCAATTAAGAAAATACAAATCAAAACAACTTTGAGATTTTATCTTATATAGTCAGAATGGCAAAGATCAACAAAATAAAAAACCACAAGGGCTGGAGGGAATTTGGATGAAAAGATACTCATTCTCTATTGGTAGGATTGTAAACTGGTGCAACCACTCTGGAAATTGGTGTGAAAAACCTCAAAAGGTTAAAAAATAAATAAGTCTACCATGTGACCCAGCTCTATCACTACTTGGCATATGCCCAAAGGGACTGATGTCCTACTCCATAGATACTCACTTTGTCATGTTCATTGTTAGGGAACAAAAACAACCTAAATGTACTACAACAGACAAATGAATAGAAAACATTTGGTACATATGCACAAGGGGATACTATTCAGGGGTAAAGAAAGATGAAATCAGGAACTTTTCAAGTAACTGGATAAAAATAGAAAATATCATATTGAATGAGGCAGCCCAAATGCAGAAAGACAAACATTACGTGTTCTGGCTCATCGGAGGTTCTTAGTTCCAAATATTCCAATGTGAGTACAAATCTGGAATAACTGCAGAAACCAGGAAAGTAAATTGTACCATGGTGGGGTGAGTAGAGCAATATAGAAGAGAATGGAAGGGAAAAATAGGAAAAATGAAGGATCCCTAACTAAGAAGCGGTGAGATAATATAGAAGGAAGAATGATAATTAAGTAATAGTAAGGATGTCTGAAAATATCATAAGGAATACTATTAACTACCTAAAGATACCTATAATACATATAAGTCTCTATTACAAAGCCCCCAACTCCAGTCAGGAGATGCCCTCTTTTGAGTTATCAGTCAGAGCTATCCAAGAGACTTCCAAAATATTATAGGCTTTTGGTACTGCCCAAGGTTGTCCATCTCCAGAAGTGAAAAGTAAATCTCTATAGCTGAAGACACTATGCACTTCAAACTTAGAGGACCCAAGATGGATCTGACATGAAAACCTACTTTCTGAGATCTAAATTTCATGATAATGGAAGTTATCATGCAAGATATCAAGAAGGGAAGCAATTAAGTATCCAACCCAGCTATAAAACCTATAAAACACAATGACCTTGGGCAACCAATACATCTCTAATTAGATTTAAAGACTTCTAAACAAAAGGGAAAACATGATGCCCGGTACTGGAAACATAGTCAACTACCCAGAGATAATGGAGCCATAGTTCTTGGGGAAGAACCTAACTGCCTCTTCACTAAGCCAGGATAATCCCTAACTACATTAGAAATATTTGCCCTTATACCTACAAATAAGTATAGTGCTAACCTATCATCAAGGACACTTCTCTTTGCCAGAGATCGTTATAGAAAACCACAACCAATTAAAACACAGAGTTGTGGAGCCCAGTCCTTCATGATTTATCTGTAGAACAACTTACAAATACACTTAAGGCTAAGGGATCATTGTGGATGAGGAGCAGACAGATCACAAAAGACATAGGACCAAGGTGCCCATGACCTTGAGAGAGAAGCACCAGGTGGCAATTGAAATTCATTGTCAACTCACCGGAAGGCAAATCTCTGATGGGTGTATCTCACTTAGGTAAGACCACAGGACTACAGACCCCAGAATGTCTTTTGCTTCTTCCGTGCCTTTACTTGCTTGTTATTGCAATATTTCTCTGGTATGTAGCATGGTGTGAGTGGATGTGGGAAGATCTCCACTGCCTGTAATATAGTGTGTTTGTCTCTTAGAAACTTCCCACTCTACTGGGCAATTTTATCTGTTGATTGTCAAGAAGATAAGCCCTCCCTAAGCTGTACTGTCTAAATTGATAGAAATAATGATAGCCTATGAAGAGTTTTAATGAATAAAAATAATATAAGGATACGTTTCAAGCCAGGGCCTATGAGCTTAACCTAAGTAACTACATAGATTGTAGCTCAAGTTAATGATTTTAAAAAAATGAATCCCAATATCCTAGCTAGCTTAAATTCTCTTAACGTTGGTGTTGGGAAATGTGTTCACAGGTTTCAGAGTACAACACAGCTGAAACAATGCTTTGAAGATAACAAAGTTATACTAAAATGTTTTTGTTAAATAGCTTTGAGGTGAAAAAAATCACAAGAAGACAATCTAAAGTTTTAGGAAGTACATAGTAAAATGCAGAACTCGTTAAGGTAGGGAACAAAAATAAAGCAGCCCAATTATTGCCGGTTGATGTACCCTTCTTGCTAGGATTGTTTGATGGCCAAAGGTGGTGATTAATTCCTTATACCCACTTCTGTCCTCAACCTCCTGATATAAAAAAAAGATTAATGCTTGTGTATGTACTCTAAAGATTTAAAGTGGAGCTGACTGATTCTCATATATGAAAGTTTAGGCTTGTGTTTCCTTTAAGATTCCTTATAAGATTACCTTTCAAGATAAGTAATAAAGTAACGCAAAATGTAATCTACCAGGAAAAGACCTAACTGACAAGAATACCTTGCTTGCCCACACAGATAATCTATAACAAGTTTCATGGTATGGGTTCTTGGGATAATTTGGTTTTTACTTGCGGTACATAAAATGTTTAATTATGGAAGGGATATGGAAAACATGTTGATTTTTTACTGTTTGTTTTGTATTCATTGTATTCATTCACTTGAAAAGCAGAATGTAACCGCATTGTAATTCCTATATTCTGTGAAAAACTTTGTTGGGATATATATATATATAAGCTGAAAAGAAAAGAAGTACGCAGTAGAAAGAATACAGAAAGAACATGAAAGAACAGAGAATAAAGAAAGGAGCTATCAAGAGAGTGTGTGTTTTTTTTTTCCTAAACCCCCCTCAGATAGAAAAATCTAGCTTACACTGACTCCAGGGATTTCTCTCAAAGCCCTTTACTGCTGGAGGCTGGCCCTCCAAGACAGTAGTATCAAGTATCAATCTTGCTGTCAGACTGTATCTCCTAGAAATGTCAGACACTACACCCATGATGTATCACCAAAATTGCTGCCTATATATGACCTGAACCAAGACAACAGTAATATATGTGACAAAGTGGACCGGATGCATTGGGGGGACCACAAGGCCTCAAACCTACACAAAGACCTAAAGGCAACTAAGGAATACAATAAATGAAGAAATAGTCTTCTATAGAGAAGAGCACATCAACTAGATATCCAGTATCAAATGGCTGGCCCTGTGATGTAGGAGGGTCAGGGTCATCTGTCTATGTGTT
>LOEQ01004557.1:52393-63250 GCA_001685075.1 Bramus lutescens
CAAATGAGGAGCAGAAGGAGGGAGAACATGAGCAAGGAAGTCAGGACCGCGAGGGGTGCGCCCACCCACTGAGACGATTTACATTAATATTAAGGACAACATTAGAATTCACAGTTCCCCCCAAGGGTTCACTGCCATAACAATATAGAAATTTCATTTAATACATGGGTTACATGAACTTCTACAATAATATCATTCATAAAACAATTTAAGAAGTATCTGGGGAGATGGTTCAGTGGTTAAGAGCACTTTCTCTGAAAGCATGATGCTGCGGGAGAATACTCTTATACACTGTAAAGATTCATCATTCGTAATGACTTAATAAAATGCTGATTGGCCAGTAGCCAGGCAGAAAGTATAGGCAGGGCAACCAGACTAGAAGAACTCTGGGAAGGGCCAGGGCAGAGGTTAGTCACCAGCCAGATACAGAGGAAGCAAAATGAGAATGCCTTACTAAGAAAAGATATCAAGTCATGTGACTAAACATAGACAAGAAATATGGGTTAATTTAAGTTGTAATAGCTAGTTAATAATAAGCCTGAGCTAATAGGCCAGTTTATAATTAATATAAGCCTCTGTGTTTTTCTTTGGGACTAGACAACTTGGGACTAGGCAGGACAGAAATTTATGTCTACAGCATGAAGACCTGAGTTCACAATCCCTAGCATCTGTTTCAAGAATCAGACATGGCTATCTGTAACCCCAACATTAATGTGGGTGGGTAGGTGGATCTTGGGAGCTCACTGACCAGCTAACCTAAACTAAGTGGCAAATGTTTGGTTCAGTGAGAAATCCTGTTTTAAAGCAATGAAGCATACTATAATAGAAGAGATCTTGTTCATGCTGGTACTCATTCAACAAACATGAACCACCACACATGCATACACCACACAACACACACATGCAAAGCAGCTATATTTTCACAAACTGATGATTAAAAAGTACCTCAGAAATCACAGTTCCTCAGAAACATCGCCATAAGGATCATCTGCTCTGACAGACTTGTACAGAATCACAGATAAGTAGAGCTGTTATTAAGACCATCTCAAGTAATGACGAGCACATTAATTTTTAACCTCTGTACTTACAGATTTGTGGTATAATTAGTAATCTCAGAAAACATACCTGGAATACAGATAGATCATCTAAGGCTTTTCTTAGCTTATTAGGTATGTCATTGATTACAGTTTTAATTAATGTTTCAGGTGAAAACTTTCCTCCTTTTCCTGCTTTGTGATTTCCTCCTTTTCCCCTCTCTTCCCTGTTCAATTAGTTTTTAGTAGTTGATTATGGCATAATTATACAAACCAGCCTCCAGATTCTTTACAGACCTTGCCATTGTCATAGCAGAGCCCAATATAAGAATGCAGCCATAATAATGCTGAAATTTTTACAATTGTAGTACCAGAAAAATCATTCAAACACTGGATTTTCTAAAGGCATCTTACTCCTTGGACTCGTTCGAAAGTCAGAGTTTTCAGGCCTGTGTGTAGCCATTGGTACACTCCTCGGTCAAGTATCCATTTCCCATCAGTGTTAAAACAAATCACCACAAACTGGGTAACTTAAAACAATGGTTTTAAGCACAAGCATTAGTACCTGAATTTGGATCCCCAGCACCTTTGGGAGAGATAAGAGCAGATGTGCTTGTCTGCAATCCCAGGGCTCCAGAGTGCACAGACTGGCAATCTAGCTGGTTAATAAGAATCTAATCCAGTGAGAGATGCTACCTCGGAAGGCAAAGCAAGGTGGAAGGTGGTAAGGAAGACAGCCGTTGACCTCTGGCCTCCACTTGCATGTGTCCAGACACAGCATGTGTACACAAACACGCACACAAGTGCACTTGTACATACATACATACACATACATACTTTACAAAAGAAGAGTAATTATGTCATTAAAGTTCTGTCCCCATGGATAAATCAATTTCATTTTTGCAAGAATTTATTTTGAAGTGGAATCCGCCCTCACTTGTGCTCTCAGGTCTTCTCAAAGCCCAGCAGGAAGGCCCTCTCCAAATGCCATCCCTTGATTCATGCACTGCAGTACCAAGTGCCCAAGAGACTTCTATTGCTAATAAATGACTCGGACTATGTTCATCAGAGATAGCAGAATAAAATGGACTAAGCGAGAGACCGAAGTCTTTTTATTATGATTCTGTGTTTTGTCCACAGCTGGTCAATAACTTTCACAGAAGAAAACTATCAGGGTTATAAGGGCACAAAAATGGCCTACTTTGCTTTTCGCGTTCAGAGAGGAATGAAAATCTATCCTGGCCTTCGAGTTCTTCAGAGGTTTCTAATTTTTATAAAAGTAAATATTTGCCCTTTGTGTGTATATGTGTACGCACATGTGTCTGTGTTTAGTTTGTTTTAAAAAAAACTCTCCAGAGACGAAGAAATGATCTATTCCAGAAACCTTTTCAAAGATGAAATGGCTTTGATTCCCCTCAAACAGACTAATCTCTATGTGGCTGCCAGAGGATACTATTTAAGTAGAAGGCGAGAAAAAGAGGTCAGAAACTCATCTCATTCCCTCTCAGAATAGCAGTAGAGAAAGCAAAGAAAATACCAGGAGAGCTATTCCCTGTCTCTTCATTCTGGTACAAGGGAAAATATCAGTTGAAGGTAGAAAGGATTTTAGTCCTTTTACCAATTTCATTCATAAACAAATAAATTTAGCAGATTCTTTAAAATGTTGCATACAACAGGCCTTTGAGATTGACACAAAAATAGAACTTATTTTCTAAACAACAGACAAAACTAGTTGTAAAAGCTTAATTATCTGTATCCTTAGACTCAGAGATAAGGGATTGGTTTTAGATGTAGATAGGTACTGAGCTTCCAAGGCAGCCTTCAGTACCTTCCACTTGGATGATCATAGGCAAGGGACTTGACCTTTTTCAACTTCTCTATGAGCAAAGTGGATAAACAGTGCCTATCTCATGGAGTGGTTTTGAACAGCTTATTGCCATGCCTGGCACACACAGAGAACTCTGTAAATGTTATCTACCACTATTATCAAAAGTTATCCCAGGACTGTGGAAGATAAATACTAAAAAAAAAATCATTTTAATCTCTAAACTCAATGCTAATACTAGTACTTGGAAGGAAATTGAAGGACATGAATTGGTGGATAATTAGTTCAAATTCCTTTTCAAGCTTTATTTTGCCATTGCAGACACTCTTCCATTTATTTCTCTCACTTAAAAAAAATTTCCTCAGAGACTTCATTGCTGTGACAGCCTAAACAGGAGAAATGGCTGAGACATAAAAGAACAAAGAACTGTCCAGCTCCTTCTAATTAAGGAATTAACTCTTAAACATATCCGGCTCAGTAAACAACCACAAACTGAAATTTTCATTACAGGGAATCACACCAAATCTGTTGACTTATAATTAGGGTACAAAACTGAAAGAAAAAACAGATTAGTCACATAGATGGATGTACATGAAATGAAAGATCAAGACAGAAGACAACGAGAAAAAGATATGAGAAAGAAGACAGGTGGAAGAAAGCTTAGAGAAATGAGGCTCACTCCTCTTCTCCAGACTCAAGGCAAATCATGTCTTTCTTACTCATGCAAAATGTTGTCTTTATAGTCCTCTCATTAAAAACTTTCCAATTCTACCAGATTCACATTCACTTTCTCTGTCTTTGTCTCTGTCTGTTTGTGTGTGTGTGTATGTGTGTGTGTATGTGTGTGTGTATTTGTGTCTCATTTCTCCATTTCTCTCTCCCTCTCAAACCCTCTTCTTTTCCCCAATAAAGATAAGTTGTGTTAAATTTATGAGGTTCACACAGAAATTTATACTAGAAATTCAAAATTCAATGTTCAAATTTGGCTTGTTCTATAAAACTAACTTCCTCAGAAGAAAGTTGACCATAAATCTCACCCAGATGTGATTCCTGAAAGCTATAATCATGACTAACCTAAAAGATATTCTCACTGAGGAGAATGTGGCATGAATGTTAGAAAACTAACCAACCACTGTTTATTTATATTTAAAGCTGGTTCCAAGAGATGGACCTCATACCTGGCACTGTTAAACAGGGCCAAGAATCTGAATAAATAGGCCAGAGACCCCAAGGAAGAACTTACTAATATTCTGATAAATAAACAAAGTATTAAAACTGCCTCCAAAAGACTTATTGATAGACCATAGATCATTGCATCTTCCAACTCTTGTCAGGAAAGCTTCTTTTTACAGTAGATGGAGTTAATAGAGCACTCTTCCAACTGCTTTGTGTACAGGAAAAAAGAGATTGCAGAGATCGTAGCCCTAAAGGGGATGTCTATATTATACCTCTCTTTCAATGCTCAAAGATTTGCCATGATGAGGAGGCAGAAAGATTTTAGAAACAGAAGTGGTAGATAATTTCAAGAAATCAGTGATTTCCAATGCAGCAGAACAGCTGCTCAGACAAATTGACAGTGACCATGCACAAGACCTAGAGTCAGACAAAACCCCAGCATAGAGGGCAAAGGTGGGCACAAAGTCCATCCCTTGCTAGGGAGTTATTGGTATATGATAGCTGCTGGGGAAATAGTCAGTTTTCTTTAATGGTGTGACCTCTGGTAGGCCAGCCACACTCCAGGGAAATCCCCAAATTCAAGAATGAATGGACAACATAAATTTGACTTGATGGGTTTAAAAAGGAGAGGGGCCAGTGATGAAAAATTGGCTCATCAAGTTAAAAGTACTTAGTGCTCTTACAGAGGACTCAAGTTATGCCTCCAGCACCCATATCATGTGACTCATAACTACCTCTGACTTCAATTCTAAAAACCCTCTAGCTCCTAAACACACATGACATGCATAAATTCATGTAGATATATGTGTGCACATACATAAGAATAAATAAATAAATCTTAAGAGAAAGAGAGAGAGAACTCAGGTGAGGAGTGAACCTAGATGGCGATGGAGAACAGGAATATATATGATCAAGCTACACTGTACAAAGTTCTTCAAGAGTCAATAACAATATCATTATTCAAAAAGCTTATCTTCCTCTGTAACAAGACTCATCTCTATGAAATCAGTCCTTGATTTAACAATGGCACATTCATATACACCACTGTCGTTCCTTTTATCCTCCTCTGTATTTTGCTGAAATATGCAATGTCTGGAAAATGTTTCTGTGCTTATAGAAAACTTTCTAGCCTGTAAGGGAACGTAGGAAGGCTCTATCCATAGGAAGAAGCACTGTGAGAGCAGATTCCCAGGTATGACTGCACAGCTCAGTTCAGGCCTTCTTCTATCCAGCATCATCCAGAAGAGGCCTGTTTTCCTGTAGCCTGTCTTGTTCCTTTGCCTGAAATTTTATAAGGAAAATATCCATTTTTGTACTAAGCTTTCTCCATAGTGATACAAACTCTTATCCAGAAGGTTGAAAGCCCTTCTATCACAAGCATTTTCATTTGGGATGAAATCAATCAGATTGCTTTCTTCCTTGATTCTGAAAAGAACACAAACATAAAAGAGCTTTGATTCTGAAGAAAATATGGAAATAACTTAGAGTCTGTTTCCATTTACTTATATATTCATTCACTCACATACATTGAATGCTCTTGGGGGCCAGACTATAAGGATCAGAGCAGCACTGCAGCTTAGGACAGAATGAAGGCAGGAGTCAGCAACGAAAATTCCTCAGAGGTCAAAGATATAGTAAATTGCAGCAGTAAACAGAAAAAGAAAACTAACAGATGTTATCTTTGTTTGGTGGGGGGTTGTAGTAATGAGGGGAGCGGGCCTGCTTTTCGTCCGGTCCAGCTCCCGCACAGCTAGCTTATACCCTGAAATAACAACACACATATTGTATTCATTTAAGCACTGCNAGCTCTTGTAGACCAGGCTGGCCTCGAACTCACAGAGATCCACCTGCCTCCCAAGTTCTGGGATTAAAGCCATGCACCACCACTGCCCGGCCAGATGTTATCTTTTCAAAAAGCTTGCAAATTTTCTCTATATCAAAAAAAAAAAGAAAAGCACATTGATGTGGGATTTCCCTCTGTATGCTGTGATTACCATTGATAAATAAAGGAACTGCTTTGAGCCTATAGCAGAGCTATAGGGGAACAGAGCTAGGCGGGGCAAACTATGCTCAATGCAGGGAGAGAGAAGGCAGAGTCAGGGAGAAGTCACCTAACCCTGCCCGAGACAGACGCTGGAACCTTACCCAGTAAGCCACAGTCATGTGGCAATACACAGAAGTGGGTTAAATTATATGTAACAGTTAGCCAATAAAAAGCTAGAGCTAATAGGCCAAGCAGTTACTTAATTAATACAGTTTCTGTATGATTACTTCAGAGCTAAACAGCCAGGAACCAACAAGCGGCTCTCTCCTTACAACAGCATGTTTTCTTTGTTCTCTCAGTACCTCAGTAGAACACAAAACATTAACAATAGCATTATAATTTACTCATCTTCTGGCTCTTATAATAAAAACACATTCTAAATAGGAGAATTGCTACTGATTTTATGTTTTTAGAGTATTTAGCTCACTTGCGTCTGAGATAATCCTACTTAGGCTATTCTAAAATCATTATGACCATGAATTCTCATCCTGATGTTTATGTTGGTGATTATGTCAGAAATTATTTAATGACGAGAAACTGTATCTTGAACACCCCAGACACTCACTCAACTGAAATGATTCTTGCGCCGTTTCTTATTACCATGTCATTCTCAGCTACTTCTTGTGCTCCAAGTACACCTGCCACTAGCCTGATTTGAACCCAGACTGCTACTTGACTCCCAGGAAATCTGTGAGAATGGTGGAGAATAAGTGTGCACAGAAAGTCTGCAAAATTCTGAGAGTTCAAACTCCAGCATATGAATATTGTGACATCCATTTCAGCATTCATATCTGTTCAGCTATTTTCTTCGTATCATGCTGGATAACTGAGGAGGACCCATAAATGACCTTATTAACCAGTTGTCAAATATACATTTATATTAATTGTTTAAGAAATACTCCAGCAAAAATGCAAAACTTTCCCCCTTTATTGTATTTTTCATTTAACAGAACTGATTGCCAGCCATTATACATCATGACTACTTTGTATAGACATGTCAGGCAGAATCCTGCCCTTTATATTCATGGCTTACTGTTCATGCTGTACTATTCTCGGAGAATATCACCTGCTCCTTTCATGGAGGAGCCTATATTTTTGGCTCTAATCTCTTCCAACTCCAACAAAAGAATACTTTTATTTTACACTTAGAAACAATTCTAAGAGCAAGCTACTCACATCATAGAATGACTTAGGGAAACTATTATCTTAGACTAATTGATCTGAGATATATTTGAATTGAAGACAGCAAGCTATTGTCTCCTTTCTGAACTCACAATGTGGAGTATCTCCTGGAATGAAATTCCTGAATAGTTGATGCCCTCTCTATCATCTTGAAAGTAACAGGGCAAGGCTTTGGTTGACCTGTTCAGTGGCCAAATTATTCTTTCTTCTTCCAAACCGGACTAATCATTGTTCCTCTGAGAGTTCACTGATTTAGAGGTCTGCTTTGCCTTGTACCCCTCCCCTTCTGCCGAAGACTACTACTAACCCTTTCACTTCCTATTTTGATAAATCATAGTTTTCATCATGTTCACTTGAAGTAAAAACTTATACGCAGCTTTAAAATGTACAAAGCAGTTTCTAATGACTTTTTTGAGGCAGGGTTTCATTCTGTATCTTAGGCCATCCTGGATCTCACTATATAACCCCACATTCAAAGCAATCCCTTAGTCTTAACCTCTCAAAGGCTTGGATTATAGGGTGAACCATCATGCTCAACCAGATCCCTTATTTAATGTAAGAGGCTACATGGTCAAGGGAGCAAATAGTGCAAAAGAAGAAGTTCAAAAGGAGATGCAATGGGAAATCAGAGCAGCAGGGAATCATTTCTAGTTCTGGAAATGCTTCAAGCAAGACGTTATGAATCAGAGCATAACAAAACCATTACTACCGGTAATCTAAAATAGTTTTGTTTTGAAATTGTTGAAAATCAGAGCACAAATAATGCATTATGATACCTGAAAAAATATAAGAAGTTCAAAATTTTGTGCCTATAAAGTTTTACTGACCATAACAGTGTTTGTTCACATATATGTTGTCTATTGCTGATTTTGTACTCCAGTGACAGAGTTGGAAAATGGCAGGCGAAGACATGTCAGCTCTGATCTCTGGCCTCCACATGTGCATCTATATATACATGTGTACATATGTATACATCACACAGTTATACACACAAAGGCTGGGAAACCCCGAGCAACAGAAATCATACTGTCATACTATCTTAATTTAATATTATGCCATAATGCTTTTCTATCTTTCATATTACTTCAAAAATATGTGCTTTAAAGAGTAGAATGAGTAAAGTAGAGAAAAGAAAAGTGAAACTGTATGTCCTTGAAGCAATGCTGGAGACCCATGACGAATGCTTTGAATCCCAGTGAAAGAATCTATTGCTGACTTGCTGCAGTATCAACAGAAGATAGATAAAGGAATTGGAATTTTTTAAAAATGGAGGTTGCCAAGCCTTGGTTCATAATTCTGCCAGGATCGAAGGAAATTGGGTTTCTGGGATTGGACTGTTTTCTACACAGTAGACAGTCCCATAGGCTCTGATCCTGATCGTCTATCATAATTTGGATTCTCATGGGTCAGCTTATTGCGAAGATTTGGTTTCACGGTGGAGCAAACAAGGTTCTTGTGAAACAATGTCATTCCTCGGATCATTCAACAAGGGCTGTTTCCCATCGAGCTTCCATGGGAAAAAAAATGACCTTTCTTTCTAAAGCAAGCCGTGAGCACTCTGTTTGTATAAAGCAAATCTGTATGTCAATGAGAGAAGGACACAGCTTTCCAACTTCTAAGGTAGATAAAGTCAGTCTCTGCTGCTTTTCATCATCCAGCTCCTGGCAGAAGCAGAACTGGAAATATCTTAAGCAAGCAGAGGGGTGGTTCTGCACAAATAACTCTCAAATCTCTGATCCTATTTTTTGAATGCAATAAGACCTCGAACAATATCCTGTAGGCCTAGAACTTACCGGTCATGTTCAACCTCACCAATCTCTGCACTACTTCTTTACAGCTTGATCTATATTTCCGTGTGGTGAGGAGGACTAGAACAAGCAAGCCAGCCTCTCTACAAGATGAATTCATCTCATTACAACATTACAGAGATAATGCATCTCTAGAAATACTTTTTATTTGTATGCCCTTGGACAAACATTGTAATATTTTGTAAATCAGAAAAGTTTTCTTGGAAAACCACCATGATTCCTTCCAAGCAGCCTTGTAAGGCTCGCTAATACCTGACACTTCCTCCCACAATGAGAGAGTTACCTGGGTGATAGGCCTGCTCACTCTGCAAGCATTACAGACATCATTGGTTATACTCAATTATAAAAAAAAACTATAACTGTGATGTATTAAGAAACTAGAGTTATGTGGTTCCCATATGCAGATATCTGTCTTCTGTTTCCTTTCCTCTTGCCATACAGGCTTTATCTTCTGAGTCTACCATCTTCCTCCCAAAGCAAAGATCACAAGATGCCCTAATTTTCCATTTTGCCAGGTTAGCAGCTCAAAAACAGATTGGAATCCCCTAACTTCTAAATATCAATCCCACAAAAGAATCTAATTAGCAAGAATTACCCCTGAACCAATCGCTGTCTTTAGGGTAGAAATAGTCTGAATTTTGTCCCCAACACGGTGACAGTGGCCCAAACCTCTGTGACAACCCTTGCACAATCACGTGGGTGATGCTGAAGAGACAAAATAAAGATATGATCACTAATCATCAGATTAGGTAGAGGCATAAAATAGATTTTTTTTCTTCTGAATGGACAATAAAACAATGAGTAGATTGGTTTGCCTTATTTTCCACCATGGAAAACTTAAACACTGTGAAACAAAACACTCATCTTTTAGCATATCATAGCTAAAAGCAGTCTTAGAAAATAGCCTACTTCAACCCTTCACATTACATAATAGGAAAAACAAAATCAAAGTGAATTGGCACAAAAAAACAGAACCAAGCAAATATTCCAGCATTCCCAGAGTTTTACTGTCTCCTAGTTGAGGATAACAATTAATTTAACTGTCATTTACATCTTGATAGCATGTAACATCTATCTTATGCTAAATGGTTTAATTATTCTCTAAGTATCAACTCCCTGGTAGCTTTAAAAAGTTAACTACCATTGGTATAAATAATTAATACAGTAGCATATGAAATTTTGCTGAATTTTTTAAACTCATAAAAATTTGATACAAAGACTACATCTCAATTTTCCCAAACAAGTCGAATACAGCATGACCTGTACTCATTGAAGTTTTCAAAGATCCTTAAGCTTGAAACTCTATTAAAAAGAAGAGTCAATAACCTATACTGAAAATACTGGGGAAGTTATTGTTTAACATATTTCTATATTTTTAAGCCATGTTGTCATCCCTACCTCTCTTTGGGCCTTCAGACTCAGACTGAATTATATCACTTGTTTTATGTGTTCCCCAATTTACAGATAACCTCATTAGATGTTTCAGCCTTTATCACAGAGTGAACCTGTTTCCATAAAAAACGTCTTCTCATCTCTAAATCTTTATCCAATATATAAGTATGTTGGCTCTGTCTCTCTAAGGAACTCTTGTCCTGGTTCAACATAATAACACTGACTAATATATATTTTGAAGATGACACTTGTATACATTGTTCTTTCACATTCTATGATATTAAACATTCTTCTCTTTGCTAACCCCCATAAGTGTTATCGGAGATAAAACATTAACACTTAGAAAGAAACCTGTGCATGTGTGTGTGTGTGTGTGTGTGTGTGTGTGTGTGTGTG
>LOEQ01004557.1:74067-89006 GCA_001685075.1 Bramus lutescens
TAGGCTTTCTTTCTCCCAGCATTCTGTTCTGTCTACTCCACCCATCTAAGGGCTAACCTATCAAAAGGCCAAGGCAATTTCTTTATTAACCAATGAAAGTAACACATAGACAGATAACCCTCCTACATCACCCTAGTCCTCTTGGCCTCTTCTGATGTGGATGTTACTGGTGCCTTAAGCATCTTTGGCTCACTCCTCAGAACAGAATCTATGATGTGTTCCTCCAAGTATGAGGCAGAGATCTGAATTTGATCTTCAAGTGTTTACTTGTACATGGAATTTTAAAGCTCCCGAATTGTTTGTTTGGCATCTATTAGCCATTTACATATATGGTTTACCACTAATTAAAATTTGGGGGTTAATTGGTGGCTTACACATTTAATCCCAGCACTTGGGAGACAAGCAGATCTCTGAGTTCCAGACCACTCTATCTACAGAGTGGCAGCCAGAGTCACACAAAGAAACCCTGTCTCACAGAGAGGGGAGATAAACAAAAATAAAATTTCAGGGTTATTTTTTAAGTATTCTGAGACATATGTACTTATTACCAAGGTTTTTGAGTGATTATGGGGATTTTTTTCCAAATTTTGAAAACTACTCCATAGTTATATAAATTTGGATCCATTATCTCACTCTGAACATACTTCATTTTTAAACAGAATTACAGTTTCCCTATTTTAAGCTTGTATTACTTTTCTGAGATTGCCATAATAGTGGCTTAAAACCACTTGTTTTCTCCCAGTTCTGGAGGCTGTGAAAGTCCAAGGCTGAGGCACCATCTCGGTGATTTCCTCTGACCACTACCTCTCTAATACCATATTTTGCTTTTTCCCTGAAAGTTCTCATGTGTGTGCATCTATACCCTCATATCTCAACTTCTCTTATAGGAACTCATCATTCTATTTAAAGGATTACATCTTAAAGAATATATTAGCATTAAATATGTCTATTAAGTTCCTATCTCCAAGTTCAGTCATCTGAGATACCAGGGGTCAGGGTTTTCACATGTGAGGGTAAGATATGCAAATAAGCAAATAAAAAGGTGATTACATAATAAAAGAAATTGTGCTGTCAAAGCCTTATGTGCAGACTTTCTGATACATATTCCCAGCACGTAGAGCAGCTCCTGCCTTATATTAGGCACTTAATTCCTGTTAAACAAAGAAGACAAAATAAGCTCTAAAAAAAAGCCCCTTCACCCCTCTCTCACTGACTGACCTCAAATCATACTTTAAGAAAATGTGTGGTGCTCTTATCTGCATAAAAAGTTTGGCATGGAGATCGGCATGCTTCTTTGCACCTTTCTGCACTATGCTCCTGAGCACAGGCTTGCTGACTGCCTGAGTAAGATATGGGACCTCCCGCCCCAACTCTCAGTAAACTCTTGCCTGAGATTTCTTGTTCTATTTCAGGACAGCAGTTAAATAGCAATTTAACTTTGGGGTTTGGAGTCCCCTCAAAAAGTTTTATATGGGGCTAAAAAAGATGGCTCAGAGATTGGGAGCACTGGATGCTCTTCCAGAGGACTTGGGTTCAGTTCCCAGCACCCACATAGCATCGCACAACTGTCTATGACTCCAGTTTCAGCGGATCTGGCATCCTCACACAGACATATATATATAGGCAAAATACCAATGCACATAAAATAAAAATAAATAATTTTTAAAACTTTATGCACTAATAATATAAATAACAAGTTGAAGTTTCAGGGGGCAGCCTCAAATTCACAATGTAGCCAAAGATAATCTTGAATTTCTGACCTTCATGCTTCCTCCATCCAAATGCTAGGGTTAGGGCACGAGCCACCAGGTGCAATCACACCGGATGATGGCAGCAGAGCCCAGATCTTCACGCACACCACAAGCCTAGCCCCCAGAAGCTGTTCTTGATCTTGAAATGCATTTCATTCACTGAACTGAAAATCTACTTGTAAAAGGAAACAGAACCCTTGCAAAGATTTCTGTCCCACCCATTTTAAAGCCCTTTCCATGCCATTATTTTCGCTTCCTACATTACTACTGTCCCTCCTTGTCATGTCCTATGAGAGAGAAAAATTCATCAAATATCTTCCCTTCTTCTTGCCTCTTTGAGGCTCTTGTTTCTTTCATTTTTCTGCATGCACTTACCAAGATGTTGAGTTGTCTCTGTCCCTGATCAGTGGCTAATTTCCTTTCTTTCAGAATTAAAGAAACTCTTAATTGCTGCCTGTCATATCACTGACATAATCCTAACGCTATCACATCACAATGAACAGGAGGCCCATTAATAAACATGCGGCCCTGTGAAGAATTTCACTGATCTCTCTCCAGGTCATTAAATCTATACATGTTTCATGGGCAATAAAAGAGAAATCGGGAATGATAATGGCAGCGGTAGGAGGCTGTGGCTGCCCTACTCTACTTTAACCACCAGAAACGACTGGAAATGATCCATGTATTTTTTAAATATGTATATATTCTATTCATTATTGCTAATTTCACATCCCTATGCATATTTCACGGGCAACTGGTTCATAAATAAAAAGGCTGAGATTTCAGCATTAAATTCTCTCAAGTAAGAACATGATATTCCGTTTAATTATACATGGGTTGCTCTCCAGCTGGAGAAGTGTCTGCTATGCACAGTACATTTCTACTTGTCACCTTTCATGATGTGCATATGGCTGTAACCATGGGTTAATGACAGACCAAGCATAAACCCAACCAGGTTCTAATTTAAAAAAAAATCACCAAACCGATAAAGATAAAATTGGCTAGCAAGTTTATTCTTTAAAGCTAAAAGCAATGCAATAATTCATAGCATAAGATAGGCCGCAAATACTTTGGAAGGTTTACCCCTATTTGTCACCTTACAGGTAAATTTAAATACAAACCATATATCATTAAAAAAAAGAATGTTTAAAATTAGCCAATTCTATCATAAGAAACATTCAAGGAACACCATCAAAAGTGGTAAGAATTGGCTATTACCACACAGTGTTTGGGAATTTTTTTTTTAAAGGAAGCAGGGTTTCTCTGCATATCTACCCCTCGACCTTTGGGTTAGAATCTTATCTTTATAAATGAATAAGTTGGAAGGAATGCATTTACTATCTTTGAGATAATGCAGGTACCCCCCAAAAATAAATAAACATTCTAAGAAACTTCAAAGCCTGTGTATTATTTAAATTTGGTCTTTAAGATTAATATAATTACAAAATATCACCATAGAACATTCATCCAGCAACTGATGGAAACAGAGGCAGAGACCCGCATCAGAGCAGTGGACTGAGCTCCCAAAGTCCAGTTGAAGAGTGGGAGGAGTGAGAAAATGAGCAAAGAGGTCAAGACCATGATGGGGACACCCATTAAAACAGTCTACCTGAGCTAATGGGAGCTCACCAACTCCAGCCAGACGGGGAAGGAACCAGCATAGGACTAAACAAGTCCCTCTGAATGTGGGTGACAGTTGCATGGCTGGGGCAGACTGCAGGGCCACTAGAAGTGGCAACAGGATTTATCCCTACTGCTTGTACTGGCTTTGTGGGAACCTATCCTCTTTGGATGGATACTTTGTTCAGCCTAGATATGGGGGGGGGGCTTTGGACCTTCCCCAAAGCAATGTGCCTTACCCTTTCTGAGGAGTGGATGGGGGTGGGGGAGTAAGTGGAGGAAATGGGAGGAGGGGGAGGGAGTGGGAACTTGGATTGGTATGTATAATGAAAAAAGATAGTTTTTCTTTTTTGCAAAAATAAAAATAAATTAATATAATTACATCTCTCCCCTCCATTTCCTCCCTCCAAACCCTCCCACATACCCCCTCCACTCCCCTTTAAATTCATGGCCTCTTTTTTCACTATATGTCATTGCAAATAACTAATAAAACTGACTCAGTCACATAACGTTACTTGTATGTACGGGAAACCCTGTATGTTTTGAGGCATGAATCTAATGTAGAGTGGACAGTCATCTAGATGTATAATGACACAGATGGCTGTGTCCAATGATGATTAAGTGGATGCCCTTACTAAGGCTTGTTTGTTCCGATTCTTCACTGTCTTTGTCTTCAGAGATGATCATTCTTTCCTCCAAGTGTTTGGAGGGGACTTCTGCTACTTCTAGGGCAAGGGTCGTACAGCTTCATCCAGGAGAAGGTTGATAGTTGCTCAGGGAAAAAAGGAACTCATTACTTGAAAAGCAAAGTATAAAAACAATCATCTAGATTTTTATAAACTCAGAGATGTGTGATTGCTTTGGGAAACCTTAATAAAGGATTGTGAATCTTCAACGTATTTTTAAAGATGACAAATTTTCAAATAGGTATTTCATTGTCAATATGCCTATAGGGAGATGAACTTTCTTACTATTTACTAAAAATTATTTCTGTTATGAAATACATTTAAACCTTATTTTAAATGCTTAAAATATTGGCAAAAAATATCTGTCTAAAAACAAGACAACACCAAATAAAAACAGCTAAAAGTAATTATTTGGCTTCCTTGATGTTGAATATGCATAAAACAATAATAACCCAAAAGTATCACAGTTATAACAGACCCCTGATATTAAAAATAGATAAAATTTAAAAAGTTTCTTGATATGTGGAGGTTTCATATACATAGTATATGTATATATTCATATATATAAATCATTTATGTTTCACATGAATAATATACATGTGAGACACTTCCAGAGAAAAGGTGAATCCCAAAAGGGTGACTTTGAACCCTGATTTTTATGGTTTCTTTAGCAAAAAAAAAAAAAGATAAGTGTTTACAGATATGACAAGACAAAGAAAGAGGACTTTGAGACTTCAGGCGGCATTTTGGGAAAAGACAAACAAATGGGAAATAAAGTTTAGCTAGTAAAGCCATTTAATAAAGAGTCCTCCACTATCATAGCAGAACCTGTGAGGGTCTAAGGTTGTCTTCACAGCTGGGTTAAGCTTCGCTGTCCTCCTTTCTTTATGTGTGGGGCTGTGGTGCAGGCCGTCAAACACCTTTTGTTTTTGTTAATATATGTCCTTTCAAGAGAACTTTCAAGCTCCTGCTTCTTCTCAATGGTCTTTGATGCAATGATCCTTCATATTTTGAAGTGGTGTGTTTTGATCTCTCTCAATAGAACGATTTTCATAATGTGAACATCCTATGAACAGGTGGTAGAGGGAAGTAGGTAAGTCCCACAGGGAAAGAAAAGCAAATTGAAAGGGAAAGTGCTAGTACCCGGGAAGGTGTCTAACTAAACTCCAGCCATAAGGAAAACAAAAGAAGATTCACTGTCTTATTGAAGGGTAGTTTCTAAGGAAACTCGGAGGGACCCATAAGGAGAGTGACTCAATTCTGCCTTTGCAGATATGGCTAAAAAGTTGATCTCTAAAGATTAGCAATAAAATTGATGTGGCAACTTCTGACCTCTCTCAATCTGATGGGAGGAGAATACAAAACAGCTCTTAACTCCAAAGTAAACTCTGACATCAAAGTATGTAGCTGATTTCTGCCTCTAGCTTTAGAGGCAGGGGCTCTCAGGGAAAGCTCTCCATACCGCTCCCTATTCAAGTCAGTCAGCGTGTGTTAGTGTTTATATATTGGTGCACGACATGTTCAAAGCAGAGTTAACTATTGTGACAAATATAGCTCTATGTTTTTTGGTTCTTCACGTCTTACTTCAGTTGGTATCTTCTCTCATCGTAACTAAGTGTTTGTAAGTCAGCAACCATTAATTTGGATTCATTCTGGGAAATAACAAACCAATAATGCTTCACAAACATAAAACGCACCATCAATGGATTCTTCGTGGACTTCTGGATTCCTAAAAAAAGCTAAGCCATGTGACAGTAAAGCGGGGAAGAGGGACAGTGGTCCTGAGAGGAAAAATGAATATGGCTGACAGGTATAAGAAGTTCAGAGCAGGAAGAGTCCAAGAAAAACATTTGTAGGTGCAATCCATTGGATTCAATTTTTAAGTACACTAATTTCTTTGTGTGTGTGTGTGTGTGTGTGTGTTGCAGCAGAGTACAGTTAGCAACAGTGGATTCTCTCTTTTCCCTACTTGTTCCTAGGCCAGGTTGCCAGGATTGGTGGCAAGTGCCTTTAGCACTGAGTTATTTTACCAACCCAATACCCTGCATTCTAACCCCAGAACCAACAGACCAATACCCTGCATTCTAACCCCAGAACCACATGAAAAAAAAATTTTAATAATCACTGACAAATAATAGGTGTCCAATGCTTAACTGAAACAATATCAGAACTGTATCCATTTCTCAGAAGGAAGTGATGTACTACTAATTGAATGAAACGTTATAACCATGTTATAAAAAATGTGTATTGACAATGCATAAGCCCAGAGAAACTAGGTAAAAAGGAGGACTCTAAGACAGACACACATGGAGGCACCCAGGAAAGGGAAATCCTTAAGATCTCCAAACTGGGAGGAGGTAGAATGGAGGGGATGGGAGATGGGAACTTGAGGGCTCTAGATGGCTGAGTTGGGGTAGGGACGGTGAGGGAGAGCAATGGAGGAGATATCATAATAAAGGGAGCCATTATGGACTTAGTGAGAAAACTGGCACTAGGGAAATCCCTAGGAATCCACAAGGATGACCCCAGCTAATACTCTTAGCAATAGTGGAGAGAGTATCTGAATCAGAATAGTGGAAGGATCCCCTATAATCAGATTAGTGACTACCTAATTGTCATCATAAAACCTATATCCAGTAACTGAAGGAAGCAGATGCAGAGATCCCACAGCTGAACTCCTGGAGTTCAGTTGAAGAGAAGGAAGAGGGATCATATGAGCAAGGGGGCAGGGTCAAGATTATTATTGGAAAAATCACAGAGACAGCTGACCTGAGCTAGTGGGAGCTCACTGACTCTGGACTAACAGCTGGGGAATGAAATAAGCCCTCTGAATGTGGGTGACAGCTATGTGACTTAATCTATTGGGGGACCATGGCAGCGGAATTATCCTGAGTGCATGAGCTAGCTTTTTGGAATCCATTCCCTAGGGCAAGATACTTTGCTCAGCCTTGATACAGGGCAGAGGAGTTTGATCCTGCCTCAACTTGGTATGCCAGACTTTGTTGACTCCCCAAGGGACTCCTTGTCCCCCCCTGAGGAATGGATGGGAGGATTGGGATTGGGGAGGTGAGGGGCTGGGAGCAGGGGAAGGAGGGGATACTGAGGCTGGCATGTAAAATGAAAAAATATATAAATAAATGAAAGAAATGTGTATTGAAACAGAAATGTGATCTAGAAAGTTATTTGGATCACTGGAATTCACAGGAAATATCTGCAAGATGCCTCACTCACAGACTTTTATCAATTTACCTATGTCCATGACTTTATGAAGAATGCTGGGCTTGGACTTGCCAATTCCTAAATGAACCCATCTCACAGAGCTGGGATTTGGAAAATTATGTAAGAAGATCCCATGATAAATTGTGGATTCATATTGAAAATACAAATGTCATCCCCATCTGTCAGAAGACTAATTAGATATCTCCAGAGAGCTAGAAAAGTAGGCAATGGTGTGTGAGTGTGTGTCTGTGTGTGTTAGTGTGCCTGATTGTGTATAAATGAGTGTGTGTGTCTGAGTGAGAGTGTGTGTGAGTGTTCTACGCATGTGTCTGAGTGTGTGCATGTTCTGAGTGTGTGTCTGAGTATGTGTGAGAGTCTGGTTGTGCATATGTGCGTATATCTGTGTTGCTGAGTATATGAGTCTGAGTGTGTCTGAGTGGGAGTGTCAGTATGTCTGTGTGTATGAATGAGTGAGTATATGTGCCTGAGTGTGTGTGAGAGTGTCTGCATGTGTGTCTGTATGTGAGTGTGTGTCTGAGTCTGTGTGTGTGTTAGTCTGTGAGTGCATCTGAGTGTCTGAATGTCTGCATGTGTATATATATATACATTCAACAAAAACTGACTAATTTTTAAACTTGTATAGATACAGATCTCTCTTTTCCTTTCTCTTCTTACCTTCCCTCTACGAACAGCAGACCTCACACATGCTAAGCATTTTACTGCTGAGTTATGTCCTCACCCTTTAACACATTCATTCGTGCCAGACTACATCTAAACATCACATCATTTTAGTTTAGATAACTTGCCTGTCTCTTCTATGATTTATGCCATATATGTTGATATTATTAATTTAAACAAGAAATATTTTAAAGTTCTGCCAGAGAATGAGAGAATCAGATATTGTACTTATATATTGTGAAATATGTATAGTGTATACATAGTGAGAATACAAATATATTTAGATATGCTACATTTGCATGTTTTTCCAGAAGGTCAGGCAAAGAGCAAGAAGCCCACGCTCGGAGGAAAGGAGTTCTCCATCTTGTGCTGAGCTCGGAGACAGCTGTCTAGACATGGTGGACTGCAGACATGGTGGACTGCAGACATGGTGGACTGCAGACATGGTGGACTCCAGACATGGTGGACTGCAGACATGGTGGACTACAGACATGGTGGACTCATATGTACATATGTGGTTTTAAACATAAAGCAAAGAAAACCAACCTACAATTCACAAACTCAGAGAACCTAGACAACAATGAGGACCCTAAGAGAGACATACATGGATCTAATCTACATGGGAAGTAGAAAAAGACAAGATCTTCTGAGTAAATTGGGAACATGGGGACCATAGGAAAGGGTTGAAAGGGAGGGGAGAAGAGAAGAGGGGAGCAGAGAAAAATGTATAGCTCAATAAAATTAATTTTAAAAATAAGAAAACAAGAAAAGCTTGCTCATTTTTTTAATTATGTAGGAGAACTTTTGCTGTATTTGGCATTAATATAATCCAAGGATAAAAAGTGACAACAAGTTTCAAAAGTATTAACATTATAGCTATCAGAAATGTCCTGTTGAAAAATAAAAATAAAGAAAGCTGTTAACTTGGGAGGACATGGAGGGAGAGGAGTTGGGAGGAGCTCTAGGGAGGGCAGGGAGGAGGAAAGTGATGTTGTTCTATTTATACAAAAGGAAATTAGTGATAAATTTAATTTTTAAAAACATCCATTAATAACTACAAAAAGCCAGGAATGTGTTTCTCATTCTTTACCTATGGGAGAAATGTTTGCTGAAATCCTGTCTCATTTTTAATTGTCTGTCTTTTCCCACTTGTTTAAACCCTAGTTCTGTATGTTCTGGGTACCAGTCCCTTATTAGGTGTAAGAAGAGAATTATTAAGGGACAGGAAGCGAAGCCACGGGAGGGGACAAGAATGGGGAACAAAGAGGGTGAATAGGACTGAAAGACATTTTGTGTGTTTGCGTGTGTGTACATGCCAGTGTGAGTGTGTATGCATGTGTGTGAGAGTCTCTGTGTGTGAAACACTACAATGAAGCCTATGATTGATTAGCAACATGCACTAATCAGTTCTCAGAAACACTTGGCTCTTGCATCATTCAACCTCCTCTTTATGCTATTTATCGAGAAAAGTTTCATCTGTACATCTATCAGGCCTAATAGCACTTAGTGCTGTTGTTTTTATAAACTTCTGGACTTTGAAAAATCTAAGGTGGAAAGAGAAATAAGTATAGAGCTTTAGCATTCACAAAGGAAACCTTTCATCCTTTCTGGGCCTCAACTTACTCCTACAGCTGAGGTGCCATCTAGTGCTGCTCTGGGATTTCTTCCTATACTCTTTACACTACCACACTCAAACAGTCTATTCCAATAGAAAATGTGAGAATTTGCACTATTAACACAGCAGTATTTTAGTCAAAAAAGAGAAAACACAGACAAAAATGCAATTTTATGATCTTTAATAATCACCTAACTTTTGTAACTCTGAACTTGGCATTTTAACAATGCTCTGTCTGAGTATGAGTCACTTTTCATTTATATTACTTGACATTTTCTGAGTTCTTAGATTGCACATGGATACTTTTAATCAAATCTGGAGTTTTACTGTATTATTGTTCTCTTTATTTTTGTTTCTCTTCTGTGGATATTTTAATCTCTGAGGTTGTTTTTTTTTAATTCTTTCTTTTATCTCCCATTTAGATTGATTGAATCATCTTNGCAGTTACTTATTTGTTTTATGCATATGAATCATATTTCTTTATTTACATGTTTTATAATACTTCATTTAAAATTTAGAAACTCATTTAGTTTTTGTTATTATGTTTTTTGTTTTATCTTGTTTTTTTGTTGAGGGTAGGCTGAAACTCAAAATGGAACCCAGGTTAGCCTTGAATTCATGGAAATCTTCCTGACTTAGTGTCCCTATGTGCTGTTACTGGCATGAGCAGCCATATTCATAATCAGTTCAAATGGGAAATTTTAGAATTTGTAGTAGTGAATCTATTGACAAATTCCCCAGGAGTTGTTTGCTTAGATGTTTATTTGGTGAGGGCTGACCTGATCATGTTAAGTGAGTTTCTCCTACAGTGTATTATCAATGGTGCCCTTGGTTAGATTTTTATTCTCTATTTCCCTTTTTATATACATTTTCTGACAATTAACAACAACAAAAGTTCTGCTTAGATCTCCTTTGTGAGTTGGAGTTTTATCCCTTAGCATGTGTTATACGTGCATCTTACTGATTCCTATAACAGCTCACAAAATTTGTAACTTGCTTTCACATGTTTATTCAGGGACCAGTTACTTTGAGACATTTTCTTTGTTAGTTTTCAAGAAGCTACACTTCTGGTCATAGGATTCATCAAGATTTTCCAAAGAAACACAACTAATAGGATACATATTACTAGAGAGGATTAAGGAATGAATTCACACATCTTTGCAAGTAATCAAATGCATATTCTATGAGGTAGACCAGTAGGCTGAGACCCAGGGAAGAGCTGATGCTATTTTTTGATTCTGAAGGCAATCTAGAGACATAATTCCCTGCTAGTTTGGGAATCTTAAGGTTATTTTTTTCTATTAAAGCTTTTAACTAATTGAGCAGCAATTCATGTTATAGAAGGATAATCTCACTCAATTTTTCTGATTATAATATAGATATTATCTAAATACTACCTTCATAACAGCATTTAGATGGATATTTGATAAATAAATATCTCAGTGCTCTTACCTACCTAAGTTGGCAGAAAATTAAAAATCATAGGCAATCACATAGCCTTCATATTGTCAGAGTGGCATGTTATAATTTTTAATTTGTTCCTTAGAAGCTTTATACAACATATTTCTATAATATTTACTATCCCCAGTCTTTCCAGATCCTTTTGCCTTCCTTACCCACCCAACATTTTGTCATTCGTTTTTAAAATAAAAAATCCTCCAATACCAATTTATTATGCTCAAATATTCTAGGATATGTGGTCTTCCATTGTAGAGTGGTCAGCTTTCAAGGATTATATTTCTAAGAGAAAACTATCTCTCCCTTACCCAAAAGTTAAAAGTTGCCAATAACTTCATTGTCAGGGATAGAATCGTATGACCAACTCTCCTCTTCCTGCATCAATTTGGTCTGGCTTGTGTTTGCCAAATTTTATGCATGCTGTTGCAACTACTATGATTTTATATGTGCAGCTGCCCTGCTGTGTCCAGAAAATATTTCCTTGTGTCATTTACCACCTTGAACTCTTACACTCTTTCCAGTCCCTCTTCTATGACGACCCTTAAGTAGCTTACTATTCAGTCACTGTTTGAACTTTTTTGATAATCAATATATTAAAGCAAAGACTACTACACAGACTTCATGATGCTGGTCACACAGTATTGATGACCACAGTCAAAAGTGGAAAACTAAAGCTAAAAGAGTTTAGCTGACCAACACTGATAATTCAACAATGAAAACCATACAGAAGAAAATATGGGTGCTTCTTTATTTTGAAAAGAATAGAGGGGTTATAATATTAATAAGAGAGGAAAGGTTCTGCTACCACAGACCCAGTTGTAAAGGGGTGTGCAGACTTGGGATTCAGGATCATATTAGATGCAAGCAGCATTGTGTATGTGCTTCTCTAGTTTATTTATAAAATATAGTATCAATTAAAAATATTTGCAAAAAATGTTTTATTAAGCTTATATGTCAATGACGCTTCTGCTGTATTGATGAGTATGTAGTCCTGGGAGAATGTTTCCAAACCTGCATTGTGCCCTCCACTGAATGCTCCTGCATGGGAGCAGCCAGACGTGCACACAACCTTCTCAATCCTCAGACTTCGCAAGATCTCAGGATCTTTGGCTGCCTCTTTTTCTGATTTTTTTTCTGTGAACATCTACACTGCTGTTTTACTTATAATCTGAAGCTGCTGATCCCCTCCTAATTGCTGTCCACCAGAGGAGAATAGAGTCCACTCCCTGTTCTGAAGGGGGTCACTCCCATCACACAGAGCTGTCAGGCAATTTGTTCTCATGGGCTGCCTTTCTGCTGAGAAAGATCCTTGCCCAGCTGCCTCAAACTTAAGACAGCACCTTTCCAAGAGTGAAACCACCCACCACTGTAAGTGGGCAATGTGGTGGGGGAAGCCTTGGGCTTCTTGGCTTACTGCTCTTAGGGTAATATGTCTACACTAAAAATGTGTTGGAGTAAGGACAGACTTTAGTCTCCTCAGCCTGCTACTACAATGGAACCTCTTCTCTAAGAGTGGGGGCTATAATAAGTAGGAGGAACTCCAGCTCACCTGCCTGCAGAAGATCTCTTGCAACACATTGCTGAGTGAGTGGTGAGTGGAAAGGGTCAATATTAGCAGCCTGTCCCTCCTAAGGCGACACCTATCCTTAGCAGAATATCCCAGCAAAAGCTGCTGGGTACAGAACATAAGAGACAGAAGGAGCTGAAACTTCTGTTTATGATGCAGATACTATAGACCAAAAGCTGTGTGTATACTCTAGAGTGAAAGACTAATATGATTTCCAGGGACAGTAAATGAAGCCGTTATATAATTTTCACCAGTCAAATGTGTGCTTTATTTGGGAGAACATCCATGGAAGAGCTTCTGAATTTCTAAGGTCCTGACACTTTCTTTTTACAGAGCCAAGATCTCCTTGGTCATTTTCCCTGCCTGGAGTTCATTTGAGCATGCCTAACACAAATACCTGCGCTTTATTTAAATATTTATTTAAAAGTTAAATTCTTAGAGAGCCCTACATAATCCAACTGTCCAATCCAACCATTTTGTTATGAAACCTAGTTTTGTCCTAAGTTCTCTTTCATAACACATATTGAAATAGGGTATGAGAAAGTACTTTTTTGATTTCTGCTATTTGCAACTGTATCCTTTGAGTATGTCCCTTATAAAACTCATGCTGAACTTTAATACCCATGATGTAAATTTAACTTGTGGGACAAGTTAAGAGATTATTAGAATTCTGTTCTCCTTACTGGAATCCATTCATATAATTCATGGGTTAAGTTAGTGTATTATCTCAAAGGTGAGTCTGACTTAAAGTTGGTTTGGCTAGATCTCTCTCATGTTTTGCTGCTCCTATACCAGCTCAAGATTCTGACAATGGCATCAGGTGCTGGTGGTGCATGCCTTTAATCCCAGCACTTGGGAGGTAGAGGCAGGTTGATCTCTGTGAGTTCGACCCAGCCTGGTCTACAGTGCGAGTTCCAGGACTGGCTCCATAGCTACTGAAAAACTCTGTCTCGGAAAAAAAAAATAAAAATAAAAGGATTCTGACAATGGCAAGACAATCCCTTTGACCTTGGGCCAGAGCACTGAGATAAATCTGTTTTCATTATAATTTACCCACTCTATGCTCTGTGTCAACAGCAAGAGGCATCACCTAAGGCCAATGCTAAGAAGAGTAGGTATAAAGTAATTCACATTCTTCATGTGATCCCAAATGCAGCCCACAGGACTTACCATTAGCATACCCAGCTACCACATCTCACCCATATTCAATCCCATATCCATATAGCTATTCACTGACAATTTGAAAATTACAAGGATTTGTATCCACTCTATCCCAAAGTCAAGTGCATGGATTAAAAAAAGAATCATTCACAAAGGCTAGGGTAGTGTATGAAAAGGAAATACTGACTCCCCGTCTTAGGTATGCGTAGCACATCTCCTGGCCTGGTCTGAACTACACAGAGAAATGGATAACTGAGAATATATGGCAGGGAGAGCAGTGCCTAAGGCCCTCATAAGTTCAATGACCCTTCAACACGCATGTATGCTCGCTTCCTATGTGCAGAATAAACATTGCCAATGCTGGCTAAGGCTGAGAAGTCGCTAAGTCCTGCCTAAGGAGTGGCCTAGAAAGTCAAGGGGTTCTAACAGCACAAGGGTACCAAGTATACCAAAGAGAGAGAGGGAAGACCAAAGGGAGTAAACTGTGAAGTTTATTGAGTAAATACGCCCTCGCCCATTTTCTATAACTCTCTCCCTTTCTAAGCATTCCCCTATCCACATACTATCAACAGACTGAGTTCAGGAATGAGCGTAAGAAGTGGGGACCATGTAAGACTCCCAAGTTCATGTCTCTCTCACCAACATCCGGGTCCCAATGGAAGAAGAAAACAAATAATGAATTAGAAAAGAGAATAAGTGTCTAAGCTGTCATGATCTGAAACCTGTTAATTCTCATAGTGGTTAGAAAGTTATGAAATCCTCCTGAAACATCATTAAAGAACAAAAAAGAGATCATTGAGAAATACAGATGCTCAACTAAAAAATACAGTTGCATTCCAATCATAAATCAAAAATTATTTTAAGTGAATATTGTACTAAGCCGCCTAAGTGGTAGATTGCAGCATATCAGCCATTATCCTCATGGTTCTGTGGCTGTGAAGTATTAAGAGTGAACTAGACTACATATATATTCCTAGACCAGGAAAAGTCTAAAACTTAAAATCTATATAGTTTTAAACTATCTATATATAGTATAGTTTCTAATTCATAATGGCATTAAGCTGATCCATCATATTCCAGGGATGATCTGTAATAGAGAAAGGCAATGGGTTAAAAAGAAATTATTTTGGAGATCTGGGACTGAAGGAAACCTTCATCTGGCGATGGATGGGGATAGAGACAGA
>LOEQ01004557.1:90648-104209 GCA_001685075.1 Bramus lutescens
TGGACTGAGCTCCCAAGGTCCAAATGAAGAGCAGAAGGAGGGAGAACATGAGCAAGGAAGTCAGGATTGTGAGGGGTGCGTCCACCCATGGAGACGGTTGGGCTGATCTAATGGGAGCTCACCAAGGCCAGCTGAACTGGGTCTGATGGAGCATGTGCTCAAACCCGACTCTCTGAATGTGGCTGACAATGAGGGCTGACTGAGAAGCCAATGATGATGATACCGGGCTTTGATTACACTGGCTTTTTGGGAGCCTAGTCTGTTTGGATGCTCACCTTCCTAGACCTGGATGGAGGGGGGAGGGCCTTGACCTTCCCACAGGACAGGGCACCCCGACTTCTCTTTGGACTAGAGAGGGAGGGGGAGGGGGAGGGAGTGGGGAGGGAAATGGGAGGATGGGAGGAGGTTGAAATTTTAAATAAATAAAAAAAATTAGTTAAAAAATTAAAGGAGCCCAGGTTCGAGTGCTGGGTCTGCTATTAAGAAGCTTCCCATCCTTAGATAAGAACTTACTATCTATCCCAAACCTCAATCTTGGTGATTAAAAAAAAATAGAGATCTTCTTCATAATATGCAGAGAGATTAACAGAAAAATACATAAATATCACTAGCATCTAGTAAAGACTTACTATGCTTTTGATTCTTTTCCCATAATATAGTTGGTTTTCTTCTAATTAATTTCATCTTTGTCAAAAAAAAACCCTTCAGTTCACATAAATGCTTAATCCTTTATGTACTAACTCATATGTGTCTCTATTTTAGTGGCAATCATAATGCCTCAGCAAATTTCTTTTATGAAAAATTCTAGGTTTATTTATTTTATGTGTATGAGTGCCTTGCCCGCATGAGTGTATATGCAACACATGTGTGCCTGGTGTCCACGAGGCTCAGAAGGGGCATCTGATCCCCTACAACTGAATTTATGGGCATCCCTGATGTTGCTAGTTACCAATCCTGGGTCCTCTGCAAGAGTAACAATTGCTCTTGGTTGCTGATTCCTCTCTCCATTCTCCAGAAAGAATTTATTTATCCAATTCTGTAGATTTTGATTCCTAAAGAATATAAATCATGCTTCTGTGGATTCCATCTCCTCCCACCAAAGGCCAATCCACATTCCCATCAATCAGTTGTAGATCAGTAATGGAACTGAAATTTTTCCCACTACTGTACTAACACAGACTTGGAGAATCACCAGCACATGTCTATTACATGAATACATTAATGTAATATGATTCATCTACATATTCTCAATATCAGACAAAGTAAGTTTATTTCTCATCTGTCCACAGTTGGATGTGTGTTGATGGAGGCTTGACCTCTGCACAGTTATTTAGACACTTAGATTTTTTGATGTGTGTTTCCACTTCCTGCAGGGACTCCAAATCTTCCCCTAGGTCTTTCATATCCAATGGCAGTGAACACAAGTGCAAGTCAATAAGGAAACTCTACACAGAGGTATTAGAAGATGAAAATGCATCCATTCCTTCCCCCTTGTATTCCACTGACTAGAACTTGGAGACATTGGACAAACAACATGTAGAAAAAGTGAGAAGTTGTGTACAATTGCTCCTGTGCTCCCATAAAGAAAATGGGAAATACATGGCATGAGTCTCTAGCCAGACTCTCTAACCAAATATGTCTGTTGAGGGATTAATTTGCAGCATCATAAACTGGACAGGCAAAGTTTATTCAGCTATATAAGGCAATGTTTGAGGACAGGATTCTATGAGGCATGATGGCAAAGGAAGAAAGTGAATGAATTGCACAGAGAAAAATAAGAACCAAAATAAGATTTAGCTCTAAAAAAATTATGGCAAAAAATTACAACTCCAAGAAAAGTGGACAATATCACAGCTCAATGTTATTGCATATCAACAATCCACCAGTGGAAGGGAATAAGTTTTTCCTGTTTCAAGTTCAAGTTATTCTGGAAACTGAAGTAGGTCCTGTGGGATCAATACGCCTCAGTTCACAGAAGTAGGAATTCAGAAACAGGGAATGTCTGTCACTGAAGTAAACATTCAGAGCCATAGGTAATATATGTGGAAACTGTCCTTGGTTGTCTGCAAGTCCTCCTTATGAGACATGACTGAGGAAATAGGGCTCTCACCCATATTCTTAGGCCTCAGAATTCCTAATTCCATATTACACATATGTAGTGGCTTTAATGAGAGTGGCCCCCCATAGCCACATAGGCTCATTTATTTGAATTACTTAGTACCTAGTTGGTAGAAGTGTTCAGAAAGGATTAGGGAGAACTGTCCTTGTCAGAGAAAGTGTGTCACAGGGGCAAAGGTTGGTTTTTGAGGTTTCAAAAGATTCATATATATGATTCCCAGTGTTCATTTCCCATCACCACCCTTTCTTATGGTTGTGGATAAATATGTAAGTTCTCAGCTATTCCTTTGCTCCACCATTTTGAACTCTCCCAACTATTAACCAAATTAAATGCTTTCTTTTATAACTTGCCTTTGTAAGGGTGTTTTATCACTGCAATAGAAAAAGTAATTAAAACAACATGTATGAAACAAATGGAAGCCAGGTGGTAGTGGTGCACACCTTTAATCTCAGTACTTGGGAGGCAGAAGCAGGCAGATCTCAGTGAGTTTGAGGCCAACCTGAGCTACCAAGAAAGTTCCAGGACAGCCAGGACTGTTACACGGAGAAGTCCTCTCTCAAAAAAAAAGTAAGTAAGTAAGTAAGAGAAAAGAAAAAGAAAGAAAGAAATGGAAAATTCTAGACAGTCACATGTAGCATAAGTAATAAAAACCCAGAGACAGATATTGGGTTCAAGCTGAAGACCAGAAAAGCAAAGCAGCCAGTCACTGGCTCTTACCTCTACCTCAAACAGAAATGGCGATCCTGCCTCCATGAATCCTCAGACTGACAGTAAGACCTGTCTCCTCCCATTTTATATTCCTTTCTAGTCCTGAAATTAAAGGTGTGGACCACCACTGCCCAGCCTCTATGACTAACTGATGTGGTTGTTGGGATTAAAGGTGTATGTAACCACTGCCCAGTCTGTATGGCTGATTAGTGAAGCTGCTTTGCATTCTGATCTTCAAGCAAGTTTTATTTATTAAAACACAAATAATATATCACTAAAGTCATATTTAACTGGAAAGAATATACTTCATACTGAAGAACAAGTATGGGATCCCTGCCTGTAAATAGGAGATGGGAACTTCTATCTAATGCCCCAATGCTATCTACCTATTACTTGCTGAAGAGTTCACTCCTGGGAGGAAGAGGAAGCATCATATAGCTCAGGAAACTATGGAAGCTTACAAGGCTCAGAAAACTCATCCAACTTCCAAGATTCAGGAAGCTCAGAAAATGATAGGACTCATGAGGTCAGACCCCAAAGTTACATAAGCAGTAAACAATTTCTGAGAAGCAGAAGACTCTGATGGATCTGCATGCAAGTTCACTGAAACTCCAGGGGTGTAGCATTCCTGAACTGTCTTCTTGGCCACACAGCTGACACAGAATCACCCATTTGGTGATGCTTCCAGTATCCCCAATAAGATCATTGGTTCATCTAGCTAGATTTAGACAGAATAATTTATTTAGTTTGTAAATCATTGCTTTGGCTAGGTGAATAAATGTTTGCTCGCATCTCCCCAGGGGAAAAAAATCAAACAACACTCATCTTGATGACTAGCACTTTTGCAGGAGAAGGCCAAGGTGCAGCAACGCAATCACCCTAGTCAACAACAAGACTACTCTACTTCTCACATGCAAGAGTCTGCTTTCAGCATGTTTTTCTCCTACAGGCATTGCAATTAGTGATTCTTTCTGGACTTAATTGTAAATTTGTTTTGATTAATTGGCCTCCAAGCTGACTTGGCATTATTGAGACATTAGAGAGAATCTGGATTTATTTAGTATTCAGACTGCTGTACCTTCAGAGACTCTTCTGTTAGTAGCAAAACTTCAAGTTCTAAACTGGCTATGTTAGAAAATGTTTTCTGTGTCTAGTTAACTCTTTGTCATTTTGAGGTAAGTACTAAGATACAATCTCACCATCCTGCATTAAGTGATGTATGTGTAACAATTTATAGTTTCATAAACCATCAAATTAAAGAATCTATTTCTAGATTTGAGTACAATGACAAAATCATCTAGTGTATCCATTTGTGCTGTGGCACATTGTGATATAACCTTCCAAATGGTTTCTTGAGATCTTAAAGCCCTCTTCATCCTTCAATTTTCTTAGTCACTCCTTCCAGAATTCAATACAAAACTATAGCTGCAAACATGCAGAGCCATGAGTCAAACCATGAGCTCTGGAATAAGTGTCCACCAAGAGATTAAAGACACAGACTCTAGCTATTCCTCTTACTAAGTACATGATTAAGATTCTCAGCCTTCAACAAAATGAGTTTAGCTAAACTAGGGACAATATTAGCACATACAACTGAAAAGTCCAGAAACTGTTTTTAGACACACCTACATAAAGAACAAACTATGTCACTAGGATTTGGTCTCTACTTCCTGTCTTTGGCTTTTTTTACCTTTTTCCATTGGACTTATCCATCAGTGTGTTTAAAGTAGCTATCGAAGAGAATTGATGACTGTTCTTGAAATACACATGCCATAAAATTCTTAGTTGTTAAAAAAAAACAGCATCTCTTTATTTCTCTTCTTTGGCATTCATTAACAGAATTTTACATTGAGTCTCTGATTATCTCTTGGACTATGAGCCCACTGCTGGATCACTCACATAGCAAAGGGTTAAAATAATCTGAATCATGAGGGCTGTCCTACACCCCTTCCTATAAAAATAAAGAGGAGGCAAAGAAATTACAACACAATGACACACTTAAACAATGGGAAAATGTAGTTAAAATGAAAAATCAAATGTTATTACCACATACAAACGAAGGATAGCACAGACAAACCAAAACACCAGAAAATTGCTAATCCCTGCTGAAATCAATCTCTTCTTCTATCTAAAGGAAAGTAGGCATAAGACTGTCTCTATTTATCCTACATGAAAGTACAACAATAAAACACACCAAGAAAAAACCCAATGATTTTTTTTAAAAGGCCATTAGTGAGAAATGTCTTAGTTACATTACAAAGCAAAATTAATCTCTTATATGCTGGTATTCTAAGTAAAAATTTGTGCAAATACTTTGAGAAACAATTTGATATTGTCTTATAGAGCTACATGTTCATGAATAACAGCCTGGAACGTTCAACCCAAGAGAGAGAGATAGTGATCAACACCAGGCAGTTCATTGTTTCCTTGGAATCAGATCTGGCCACCTAGATAAAGGAAATACATGCAGAAGTTATAGTATTACAGTTCTCTAGAGAAACAACAAACAGGAAGGGATAAGAGACAGTGGTTGAAGGGAGAAAGAAATAGAGAGGGAAGGAGATAGGGAGTGGGGAGATGGGGGAGTTACCAAGACCTATATCATAAGGTACTGAGTCACACCATTGTGGAAGTTAAGTCCTACAATCTACCAGATGCATGCAGTAGATCCAGAGTAACATGTGTCTTATAAGCCTGAGAACTGAAGAAATGATCGTACAGGTTCTAATCAGAACACAGGCAATAGATAATCCCACACCAGAGGGAAATACACACACATGCACACACACCACCACCACCAAAAACAGTAACAACAAAATAACAGGAATTAATAATCACCAGTTGTTAACATCTCTCTGTAGTTGGAGGAGCCAGCCAGGAGCCACATCCTGCTGCCCGGCTCCCGGCCACCCAGCTAGCTTAACCCCCAAAATAATGACACAGAAACTGTATTCATTTAAACACTGCCTGACCCATTATTTCTAGCCTCTTATTTGCTAACTCTCACATCTCGATTAACCCATTTCTATTAATCTATATTACACCACAATGTCGTGGCTTACTAGGAAAGATTCAGCATGCCTGACCTAGCAGCTGGCTCCATGGCGGCTCTCTCTCCTCTCTTCTTTCTCCCAGCATCCAGTACTGTCTTCCCGGCCTATCTAAGTTCTGCCCTATCAAAAGGCCTAGGCAGTTTCTTTATTTGACCAATGAAAGCAACACATAGAAAAAAGACCCTCCTACACCATCTCTCAACATCAATGGACTCAATTTGACAATTAAAAAACACAAGCTAAGAGAACAGATAAAAAAAATAACAGGATCTATCCTTCTGCTGTATACAAGAAGCACACCTCAAGATCAAAGACACACATTACCTCAGAGTAAAAGGTTGGGAAAAGATTTTCCAATCAGATAGACTGAAGAAGCAAGCCAGTGTAGCTATCCTAATATCTACTAAAGTAGACTTCAAACTATAATTAATCAAAAGAGCTGGGAAAGGATAGTACATATCGTCAAGGGAAAAAAACCCAAGATGATGTCTTAATTCTGAACATCTATGCCCCAAACACAAGGACACTCACATTTGTAAAAGAAACATTACTAAAGCTAAAATCACATATTGAACCCCACACATTAATTATGGGAGACTTCAGTAACCCATTCTCACCAGTGGACAGGCCATCCAGATAGAAACTAAACAGAGAAATACTGGAATTAACAGTTGTTATTATTCAAATGAACCTAATAGATATCTACAGATATCTACAGAACACTTCACCCAAACACCATAGAATATAGGCTCTTCTCCTCATGCATAGAACCTTCTCCAAAATTGACAACAGACTTGGTCACAAAGCAAGACTTAACAGATACAAAAATGTTGGAATGACCTCCTGTATTTTATCAGATCACTATGGATTAAAGTGGGAGTTCCACAACAACACAAACTCCAGAAAACCTACAAACTTATGGAAACTGAACAACTCTTAACTGGATTACCACTGGGTCAAGATATAAAGAAAAAAAATTAAAGACTTCCTAGAATTCAATGAAAATGAATGCACAACATACCCAAACTTATGGGACACAATAAAAGCAGTACTAAGAGAAAAGTTGATAGCACTGAGAAATTTGAAGAAATTTTATACTAATGACTTGACAGAATACCTCAAAGCTCTAGAATAAAAAGAAGTAAATAAGCCCAAAAGAGTAGATAACAGTAAATAACCAAGCTGAGGGCTGAAATCAACAAACTAGAAAGAAAGAGAATAAAACAAAAACCAGTGACATAAAGAGTTGATTCTTTGAGAAAAATCAACAAGTTAGACAAACCCTATCCAAACTAAGAGGCAGAGAAAGACTATTGAAATCAACAAAATCAGAGAAAAGTGGGGCATAACAATAGACATTGAGGAAATCCAGACAATCATTAGTCATATTTCAAAAACCTACACTCTACAAAATTGGAAAAAAAAATTCTAAAAGAATTGGACAAATTTCTTGATAGATACCATACACCAAAATTAAACTAAGAAGAGATTAAACAATTTAAACAGATCTATAACCCCTAAGGAAATGGAAGCAGTCATTAAAAGTCTTCCAACCAAGAAAAGCCCAGGGCCAGATGGTTTCAGTGTTACCAGACTTTCAAATAAGAACCAATACCAATACTCCTCAATTTGTTCCTCACAATAGAAACAATAGAAACATTGTCAAATTATTTTTATGAGGTCACAGTTACTCAGATACCCAAACCACACAAAGACCCAACAAAGAAAGAGAATTACAGACCAATTTCCCTTATGAATATTAATGCAAAAGTACTCAAATAAAATATTGGCAAACTGAATTGAAGAACATCAAAAAAGATCATCCACCATTATCAAATGGGCTTTATCCTAAAGATGTAGGGATGGTTCAACATATAAAAATTTGTCAATGTAATCCACCATATAACTGAAAGAACAAAAAGCCCCACATGATTGTAATAATACTTTCTCATCAGAACTGCCAGCCTTGAACAATAGCACTGAGATTTATTATTAATTATAAAAGTTTGGCCTTAGCTTAGGCATTTTTCTAACAAGCTCTTATTAACTCAATTAACCTGTTTCTATTAATCTACATTCTACAAAGTAACTCAGTTACCTTTCCTCTGTCCCATATATCCAGCTTGTTCTGCATCCAGTTGATGTTTTCCCACCTCTCTTCTTCTTCCATAGTCCTCTCTGTCCATGAAAGTCCCACCAAACTTCTTCCTGCCTAGCTATTGACCGTTCAGCACTTTATTAAACCAGTCACAAAATTATTAAACTTCACACAGTGTACAAATATCCCACAACACAGGATTGCCTCATTAGATGCTGAAAAAGCCTTTGACAAAAGCCAGAACCCCTTCATGATAACTTAGAGAGATCAGGGATACAAGCAATATACCTAAGTATAAAAAGCAATATACAGCATGCTGACAGTCAATATAAAAACAAAGGGAAAGAAACTTAAAGCAATCACACTAAAATCAGGAAAAAGACAAGGTTGTCTACTCTCTCCATATTTATTCAATATAGTACTCTAAGTTCTAGCTAGAGTAATAAAACAACAAAAGGAGATCAAGGGATACAAATGGGAAAAGAAGGCCAAGTATCCCTATTTGCAGATAACATGATAGTACACATAAGTGATCCCAAAAATAATCCAAGGGAACTCTAACATCTGATAAAAATCTTTAGCAAAGTAGCTGGATACAAGATTAATTTTAAAAATCTTGGGAGCACTGGGATCATGGGAAATGGAGGAATGGGGGAGGAAGGGAAGGGCATGGAGAAAAATATGTAGCTCAATAAAAACAGCCAAAAAATCAGTAAACTTCTTATATACAAATGATAACTAGCTGAGAAAGAAATAAGGGAAACAGCACCCTTCACAATAAAGAAATTACAGAAGATACTGAAAGATGAAAAGATCACCCCTGCTCATGGATTGGAAGTATTAACACAGTAAAAATGGTTATCTTAGCAAAGCAATCTACAGATTCAACACAATCCCCATCAAAATCTAACACAATTCTTTAGAGACCTTGAAAAAACATTACTAAACTTCATTTGGAAAAACAAAAACCCAGGATAGCTAAAATTATTTTGTACAATGAAAGAAGTGCTGGAGGTATTATCATCCCTGATCTCAAGCTTTGTTACAGAGCTATAGTAATAAAAATCAGCATGGTTTTGGTGTAGATCAATGGAATCGAATTGAAGACCCTGACATAAATCTATGCACCTATGACCACTTAATATTCAACAAAGAAGCTAGAACTACACAACTGAGAAAAGAAAGCATCTTCAACTAATGGTGCTGGCCTAACTGGATGTCAGCATGTAGAAGAATGTAAATAGATCCATACCTTTCACCCTGCACAAAACTCAAGTTCAAGAGAATCAAAGACCTCAACATAAATCCAGTTATAATGAACCTGATAGAAGAGAAAGTGAGGAACAGCCTTGCATGTATTAGCACAGGAAACAACTTCCTGAACAGAACACCAGTAGCACAGACACTAAGATAGACAAATAACAAATAGGACCACATGAAACTGAAAAGCTTCTGTAAGGCAAAGGACACTGTCAATAGGACAAAATGGCAGCCTACAGAATAGGAAAAGATCTAACACATCTAACACAGGACTGGTCTCTAAAATATATAGAGAACTCAAGAAACTAGACATCAAAAAAATAATTTAATTAAAAATGGAGTGCTGACCTAAACAGAGAATTCTCAACAGAAGAATCACAAATGGCAGAGAAATACTTAGAGAAATGTTCATCATCCTTAGCCATCAGGGAAATGCAAATCAAAACAGCTCTGAGATTCCATCTTATACCTATCAAAAACACAAGCAACAGCTTGTTCTGGAAAGCATGTGAACCAAGGGGAGTACTTCTTCATTGCCGGTGGGAATGCAAACTTTTACAGCCACTTTGGAAATCAGTATGGCAACTTTTCAGAAAATTGGGAATCAATCTACCTCAAGACCCAGAAAAACAAATCATCCTGAGTAAGGTAACCCAAACCCAGAAAGAAAAACATGGTACATATTCACTCATAAGTGGTTCTTAACTGTAAAATGAAGGAGAAGTGTGCTACAGTGCACAGACCTAAGAAAGGCTAGGTAACAAGGAGGGCGCAAGAGGGGATGCACTTTACCCTAGGAAGGGTAAATAGAGCTGATCTCCTGGGTGGACTGGGGTGGGAGGAGGCATGGGAACTTGGGGGACCATGTTGGGTGGAAGGGGACAGTGCTGAGAGAGATGACTGGAAAGGGAGGTTTTACCGAGCAGAGTAGAAGCCTTATGCAAGGGAAACTTTCATGAGTATACAAGGATGACCCAAGCTAAGACTCGAGCAGCAGTGGATGTGTAGCCTGAATTAATTGGCTATCCCTTGTGATGGGGTTGATGATTACCTCAGTTGTTATCATAGAGTCTTCATCCAGTGACTGATGGAGTCAGATTGAGAGACCCATGACCAAACATTAGGCCATTCTGTGGGAGTTCTGCTGAGGACAGAAAGGAGGGTTTATAGGAAACAGAGGGTTCAGGAACAAAATAGGAAAATCCACAGAAACCACTAGCCTGGCTCATGCGAACTCAGAATCTGAACCAACAACCTAGTCCCTCTCCATACATGCGACAGTCATGTAGCTTCATCTATGTGGGGCTCCCAGCAATGGAAGCAGGAGCTTGGGAACCTATTCCTCAAGCAGCCCAGCCTGAATACAGGAGTGGATGTTTGCTCTTATGGCAGCTTGATACTCCATGCTTTGCTGAAGCCTATGTTAAGGACGGCCCCTTTCTGAGTGATTATGAGGAGGGGTGGATGGGGACCAGACTGATGGGGAGGACAGGGACAGAGTGGGAGGAGATAAGGGGGGAGGCTGTGGTCAGGATGCAAAATAAATAAATTGATAAAAAAATAACAGGACAGCTTTTTAGTAGAACTATGAACCGGAACTTCATTTCCTCAATTTTACCCCCAAACGAGTTAGGCCTAGAAATACTCATTATATACTTTGGGTGTCTTCTACCATATTGAAAAACCATTGAAATGATGGGCTATATTTTAACAATCTTTCTTTTCTAGATATCTATGATGATACCCAACATGTAGTAGACAATATTGTTTACCATTTGTCTTAGTTAGGTTATCTGTGGTAGTTATAAAACACCATGACCAAAGCAAGTTGGAGAGGAAGGGGTTTATTTCATTAACACATATCACATCGCAGCTGTTCATCGTCAAAGGAAAGTCAGAGCAGGAAGTCAGGGCAGGAGCCTAGAGGCAGGCACTGAAGCAGAGGCTATGGAAAAACTCTACTTACAGATTTGCTCCCCATGGCTGCTTAGCATACTTTCTCACACAACCCAGGACCACCTATCCAGGGGTGACACCACGCATGGTAACTAGATGGCGCACATCAACAATTAATCAAAAAAATAGTCCATGACCAATCTGGTGGAAGCATTTTCTCTACTGAGGTTTCCTTTTCCCAAATGACTCTAGCTTGAGTTTAGATGACAAAACCCCAGCCAGAATAGTATTCACATGAATTAGCTGCTGCAAATGTAGGTTTTCCAGGACTCTCTGTGCTTTAATAACTAATGAAATGTGAAAGGTATAAGTGAGTCTTCCTTGGAGTCTCTAAGCATGGACAGAGCCACTCTTCAATTGGCTGGGATGCCACTCCTTGTGAGAGAAACATCACTTCCCATTGAGACCAGGCCCTGCTGACGGCTTGTCAACAGTCGTCTTACCTTGCATTCACTGTGTTTGCAGTTCTACATAAATGAACAAAGAGCAGCAGAAGAAAGGAAAAATGCAAGAGTTCAGGTACAAATGGCTTGCTTTTTTTTTTTTTTGAAGCATTTGCCTCAAAGAATTTGGCAGCAGTAGTCTTAATAACTTTGTCTTTTTTAATGCATCAACAAATAATGTCAGAAAAGAAGCACAGTAGCTTTGTAGAATATAAATGAAATGACATAAGAAAGGTTGCTTTTTCTACCAGCATAAATATTTACCAGTCTGACTAAACTCTGTAGAGGTCATGATGAATGGGTTCCTGGTTATGGCCAGGGGACCATTGTGTATTTGCTGTAAGCTATCTACTAAAACCGATTGTTTTCTTTGCTCTGTAATTTTTGGTGTGTTTTGTTTTATAAGTATGGTCATTTATTTACTATGTGAGATTCCACACTTTTGTCAGATTATTTCCAAAACAGTATAAACCAATGTCAGATGCTTATGGCAGTGACACTTGTAAAAGCCACCCAGTGGAATTTAGCAAGGTCTGCAGCCAATGAATAAATAATGTTGGCCTGAAAGAACAGTGAAAACACAACTTCTACTTCTGCTTCTACCCATAAATAACTGCTGAGTATTAACTGCTCTTCAGCATGGAAAGAAACCTGTGCCCATGGCAACCCAGTAGCTGAACTCTGATGGTGGGGTCTTTTAATCTTGGAGGAGGGAGGATGTGAATTCACATGCCTACCACAGCTAATAATAACTTGTAAATCTGGCATTTCCTGATAATACAAAACACTTACAGAACAGCTTTTACCCAAGGACCTTTAAAAGACCTCAAATCAAGCACGCATTCTCAGCATTTAAAAGACAAAAGAAGCCCCAAAAGATTATGCAGTTTGCCCAAGGTCAGACAGAAAATAAAATATCTAAAGTGAAAGTACAATTCAAGGTAAGCAACTCCTAAACTGTTCTAATTATTAGACAATCCTCTTCCACCTTAGGCTTGGAGTCTTGCCTCAGATTCTCAAAATCTTCAACAGATCACTGAAGTTCAGGGGTGTTCCCAGAGGGCAGCTGTGGCTAATTGAACATCTTGCAAGTTTCAGAATTCTGTTATTAGCCTCATTAATTAGCATAAGGTATTTCTCACAAAAGAAAGTCTTCAAACACATGAAAATTAAGGATTTCCCTTTTGTTTTATAACCTCCTAAATGAAGATGTTAGAAACCAATCATAATTGAAGTAGATGTATCACATTTTCATTTTATGAATCAATAGAATATAGGGTCTTAGAAAATAAAGCCTTAATTGTACTGGGTTAAGGTAGCTTAAAGAGTGTGTAAAGGCTGTGTGGAGGTGCATAGACTTCCTGATGCTCTCTCTATGTTGCAGAGAGAGTTCTAAATTAAGTACCTTAAAACAATAGGCATTAACTGCATACAAGCAAAGTAGTAAAAAAAAGTAATAATATATTAGATGCTTCCTCATTCACCTTTTTTCACTTGCATTTACTGTTCTTATAACCCACATTGCTCTTCCTTTACCCTTTCTGTCTTCATGGGCTTAATTTGCACAGGATCCTGCTTTGGTGCCTCCTGTTCCTTTGCCTGCTTTCTTCCCCCCAGAACCTGCCCCATTTCTGTGGGCTAACATTGTAATGATTTCAGCCACAATAAGGCTGATACTTCCCGGTTCTAGGAGCCATGCATGTGCAGACAAGCCCTCAGGCAGAAGTGCCTAATGCCCCCCTCCAAGTGACCCACATGCGGTGTGGATTGCATCATCCACATATGACTCAGCTAAGCCCTTATGCGCATGCGTGAGCCCAACAACTGCATATGATGTAGCCACATCAACCCACCGTGTGCATGCGCTAGGCAGCTTTTGAAAGCAGGATGCGCCATCGCCATCTTCCTCTCTCTCTCTCTCTCT
>LOEQ01004558.1:1683-12541 GCA_001685075.1 Bramus lutescens
GTGGTTGCTGGCAATTGAACTCAGGACCTCTGGAAGAGCAGCCAGTGCTCTTAACCTCTGAGCCATCTCTCCAGCCCCACAAAATCTCCCCCCCCATCTCCCACATGCTGGGATTAAAGGCATGCACCACCATGCCACCACTGACCAGCCACAAAATCCATTTTTAATAGAGTCTAAGAGCCAGATGTAATCCATACCTGTTAGGCCTGCCCTTGGAAAGTGGAGAGAGTAGACTCAAGAAGGCCATTCTGCCAGGTGGTGGTGGTGCACGCCTTTGATCCTAGCACTTGGGAGGCGGAGGCAGAAGGATCTCTGTGAGTTTGAGGCAGCCTGGTCTACAAGAGATAGTTCCAGGACAGGCTCCAAAGCTACAGAGAAACCCTGTCTTGAAAAACACAAAAAAAGGCCATCCTTGGGGCTAGAGAGATGCCTTGGTGGTTAAAAGCACTGGTTACTGTGAGAAGACAGGATTAAATTCCCAGGACCTTGATGGCAGCTAACAACTATTTTGTAACTCTGGTTCCAAATCTAACACCCTCTTTTAGCCTCCATGGGCACTGTATGCACATGGTGCATAGAAATATGTGAAGGCAGAACACGCATACCCATAAAAATAAATGAATCTTAAAAAACCCTCTACAAACAGACATCTTTAATTTTTTAAATTTATTTGACATCTTTAATTTTTATTTATTTAGTTTGTTTTTCAAGATAAGGGTTCTCTGTGTAACAGCCCTGGCTGTCCTAGAACTCTCTCTGTAGACCATGATGGCCTCAAACTCACAGATCCACCTGCCTCTGCCTCCTGAGTTCTGGGGCTAAAGGCGTGTGCCACCATCACCTGGCTTAATCAATCCCTTTTTTGTAATAGCTTTAAAAATATATTTTAATGTATGAATGTTTTGCCCACATGCATGTCTGTGCACTGCATACATGTAATACCTGTGGAGGCCAGAGGACAGCAGTGGATCCCCTGTAAGTGGAATTGCAGGCAATTGTTAGCAGCCATGCTTTTATCTATGGAATCATCTTTTCAGCCCCCAAAGGTTACTGTTTTCTTTTTAAGACTGGGTCTCACTAAGCAGCTTTGCCTGTTCTGTAACTTTTCTGTGTGGATCAGGCTGGCCTTTAATTCATAGAGATTCACCTGCCTCTGTCTTGGCTGAGAGGCATGTGCTGTCATGCCCAAATTTTTTAGTTTCTTTTTTTCTTTTTCTTTTTTTCGAGACAGGGTTTATCTGTGCAACCTTAGCTGTTCTGGAACTCACTCTGTAGACAGGCTGGCCTCTCACAGAGATCTGCCTGCCTCTGCCTCCTGAGTGCTGGAACTAAAGGCGTGCGCCACCACCCGGTTTTTAAAATGTGTTTTGAGTACTTATGTCCAGTGACTTCTTTAGGTGCTGGAGATCCTAAAGTAGATGAGATAAAGTCCTTGCCTTCCTGAAGCATACACCCAAGCAGAGAACTTAGGCAAATGAGCTATTACTGAGTATACCAGATGACCATAAATACTACAAAAAAAGTAGGAATGGGAGGGGCAAGTTGTAATAATTGATTTCAAATTAAAACAAAATTGACAGGTAAGCCTCTGGAGGTGACTGCTGAGCAGAAGTGCGCCTGGTTTGGGTTGTACCTGGGAGGATTAGTTCTCTCATGGTATCCTTCCAACCTCACTGCAATTCCAATGCCTCTTTCCTTTGCCCCATTGCTCCTCCGTCACTCTTCCTTCAGGAGCTGGCCAGAAGCCCAAGGAATGCCTAGGACTCCTAGAACGTGTGTATGCCAACCTCCAGCTTCAGACACAGCTTGCCCAACAACAGATGGCTAGTTTAGAAAACAACTGGGTCCTGGGCTGGAAAGCAACAACGGTTCTCTCCCAGTCTTCTATTGCAGTCTGTTGCTAAATCACCTGCCCCAATTCCATAAATGAACTGTGGAACAAAGATACTGCGTATGCTTTCTTTTCTTTCTTTTCATAGGCTGGTGGTGGAACCTGCTCATTATATTCTCAGGGATTGAACCCAGGGCCTTCTGCGTGCTAAACATATGCTGTGCCACTGAGGAACACTCCTAGCCCCTAAGCATATGATTAGTCTACATGTTTCTGATAGGCACCCACTGAGTGTAAATCATCGCACAAGGCACTTGGGGTACGTGTCATGTTCTCAAGAGGAACAGAACTGATATGGTGGAGACATAGATGTGAAGAATTTGCTAAGCCACTTTACACTGAAATAGTAACATTGTTTGCTTCGCACCTGAGAGGCTGAAACCCAGTAGCTGCTCACGCCTGGAGGCTGAGTGCCTTGGCTGTCCCAGGCTGACACCAAAACCCTAGAGGGTTTTTGGGGAGCTACTGGTCTTAGTCACCCACAGCCTGGAGGTGCTGGTTTTGATGTCTGTGAAGGAATCAGCAGCAGCAGCTGAAGAAATCTACTCCATGAAGCCAAGCTACCAAAGGTTGAATAATCTTCCTCTTGCCATTACCTTTTTTTAAAAAAAAAATTTATTACGTATACAATAGTCTATCTGTTTGTGTATGTCTGCAGGCCAGAAGAGTGCACCAGACCTCATTACAGATGGTTGTGAGCCACCATGTGGTTGCTGGGAATTGAACTCAGGACCTTTGGAAGAGCAAGCAATGATCTTAACCACTAAGCCATCTCTCCAGCCCTTGCCATTACCTTTTTAAATCTGAGCTGCTACTTAAAGTTGTCACCCACACTTTGGGAAAGGCTCTCCACGTCAATTAAGATAACAAAGACAATTCCTCAGTTGAGGTTCCCTACTAAAGTGATTCTAATTTGTGGCAAGTGGATATTAAAACCAACCATTCCAGATAGAAGAGACAGCTCAAGGTTTCTATCATTTATTAAGACCTGTGAGATAGAATTCATTGCTGTGGTAGTTTGGGTGTAATCGACCCCATAGTTTCATAGGGATTGGCACTTTTAGGAGGTGTGGCTCTGTTGGAGTGGATGTGTCCTTGTTGGAGGACGTGTCACTGTGGATGCAGGCTTTGAGGTTTCCTATGCTCAGGGTACTTACCAGTATCTCAGTCGATTTCCTGTTGCCTGCAAGGTGTAGGAGTCCCAGCTACTGCTACCCCAGCACCACGTCTGCCTGCACGTAGCCATGCTCCCTATCATGATGATCATGGACTGCACCTCTTAAGCAAACCATCCCAATTAAATGTTTTCTTTAGAAGCGTAGCCCAGCCAGGTGGTGGTGGCTCACACCTTTAATCCCAGCACTTGGGAGGCAGAGGTTAGAGGATCTTTGTGAATTTAAGGCCAGCCTGGTTTACAAAGTGAGTTCTAGGACAGCCAAGACAAGAAACCTTGTCTCAAAAAACAAAAACAAACAAACAAAAAAGATAGCCCTGGTCTGGTGACTCTTCACAGCAGTGGAAAGCACTAAGACAATTGCCCAAGCTGAGGAATTGTGAGGGGAGCATGGAGGTTAAGAGGTACATTGGGTAGTACTAGGGTAAAGCTAGATCAATCTTGATCTCAGTGGAGAGACTGATTTTATGGTACTGTGTGAAGACAGGGAGTGACAGGGTGACATAGACAGGTAAGTTTAAACTTCCTTGGCAGGAAGTTTAGATAAAACCATAGAAGTTAGAAATAAATCATTAGAAACATAATCATCAAGGAAGATATCCAGCATTAGTCTCTGGGATCACATGCGTGCATAGCCACACATGTGCCCATAAATGCAAACATACGCACAGGCACACATGTAATATGTGTGTTTGTATGTGTTAGTTTGCTCTCTATTGCTGTGGTTCATTGCTTCCTATTAAGAAAGGTTTTGTTTCAGCTTACAGCTGTAGTCCATGTGAAGGGGAGTCTACAGCAGAGAGAACCCTAATGGCAGGAACTGAAGCAGAGACTACAAGGAGTACCTGCTCAACCTGCTTTCTCACACAATCCAGGACCACCCACTCTAGGGTGGCACCACCTACAATGGGTTGTACCCTCCCAAACCAGTCATTGTAGGGAGGAGAGGAAGCCCTTAGTGAATAAGTGTTAATGAATGTGTTCTGTTGACTTAGGCATTGCCATGTCAAGAACTCAGAAGGAAATGGCAAAGCCTTCTTCTCTTCTGGTCCATGTGTGGAAGTTGATGGGAATGCAGAAAATGTCCACCATGGCTTCTCCCCACTGGAGACTGTTCCCCTACAGAGACTGTGTCCACCATGGCTTCTCCCCACTGGAGACTGTTCCCCTACAGAGACTGTGTCCATCATGGCTTCTCCCCACTGAAGACTGTTCCCCTACAGAGACTGCACCTATGAAGATTAATTAAACCCATCTCCTTGATCTAGCTGTGTACCGTAACCCCCGCTTCCTGTTTATCTGTATGGAACAACTCCATCTCCTTGACCGGTATGCAGTAACCCTGCCTCTCTGTTCTCAGATTAAGCTTCTGGGGTGCTGCAGTTCCTACAACAGGGAGCCCAACTTTCTGCCTTTGTGTCTGTCTGCACTTATCTTTTCTCCAGTCCCTCACCCAACCCAGTCAGGTCCATTCCTTGGAGCCATGGCAAATCATTAACCAAGAAAATGCCCCACAGACTTGCCTGCCCACAGGCCACTGCGATTGAGGGGGGCGTTTTTCTCAGTTGAGATTCATGCTTCCCAGGTGACTCTAGCCTGTGTCACATTGACAAGAAAGCTAGCCAATGCACGCCACACAAACATAACCATAAGCTTTCCTTTCTTATCTGTCCCCAAGGGCTCATACTAATATCAAAATGTATAACTTGATATAACTGTAAAATACCAATCTTTAAATTTAAATTTCTCTCTTAACTCTGGGCTCCTGTAAAATTAAAGTAAATTACATACTTTCTATTTCAAGAGGAAAGAGTCAGGCCACAGCTACAATAAAAAAAAAAAAACTCAGAAAACCTAACAGTGGCTCAGTGGCCAATGTGTAGGATTCACAGTCTTCTGGGATCCAAAGGACTTGGTCAGCTGCCTTCTCTGCTTTTCATAGCTTACACAGCTCATCTCATAGGCTCAGGCCAGTTCCCCACCCCACAGCAGCCGCTTTCCTGGGCCATCCCAGGTCCTGGTATCTGCAGTATGCTGGGTTTTTCTACTGTAGCTGAGGCTGCCCCTTCACCAGTAGCCTCTCCTGGCACCTCCTCTGGGGCTCTGGCCCTGTCACATAGCACCAAACCTTAGTGCTTTCTATGACCCCTTCATCCTTCAAAATCCACTGCTAGCTCCCTGGATGACTTTTACACATTCACCAAATTTGGCTACGAGCTTGAGAAGCAGTGTTAGTCCTCTTGGACCACTCCTAAACAATATAGTCATGTCTGCCACAGCACTACCCCATGAACCTGGTGCCAAGTCTGTTCTGGTTTGCTCTCCACTCCTGAGACAGACACCATGGCCAGAAAGAACTTGGAGAAGAAAGGGTTTGTTTCAGCTAATAGTTGCAGTATCTCAAGGAGAGAAGCAAGAGCAGGAACTGTAGCCGAGGCCATGTATGAGTACTGTTTACTGGTTTGCTCCCCATGGCTGGCTTATCCTGCTTTCCTGTACAACCCAGGACAGCTGCCACAGTTAGCTGGGCTTTCCTACATCAAGACTCACCACAGGCCAATCTGATGGTGGTACCTTCTCAGCTGAGGTTTCCTCTTCCTAGATGACCCTAACTTGTGTGTTAAGAAAAACAACAAGCCAAGTGGTAGTGGCACATGCCTTTAATCCCAGTGCTCAGGAGGCAGAGCAGGCAGATCTCTGTGAGTTGGAGGCCAGACCGGTCTACAGAGTGAGGTCCAGGACAGGCTCCAAAGCTACACAGAGAAACCCTGTCTCGAAGGAAGATGGAAAGAAAAAGAAAGAATGAAGGAAGGAAAGAAAGAAAGGAAAGAGAAAGAAAAAGGAAAAGAAAACCGCAGCCCTTGTTCTCCCCACTTCCCCTCTCTCTCCCTCTCATCAAATATATGGTGCAAAGTAGAATGCAGAGGAACTGAGGGCAGACAAACCACTTTCCTTGGAGGATTATTCTGGTCACAACTTTTAAAACCTGAGACCTGTTGGTGACTTTGGGAGCAGTAAGGCATGCAGGAGACAACAGAGACCACGGGGTAGAGGGCGAATGGGAGTTGAAAAAAAGGCTGGGAGGTGGTGCACGCCTTTAATCCCAGCACTTGGGAGGCAGAGGCCGGCGGATCTCTGTGAGTTCAAGGCCAGCCTGGTCTACAAGAGCGAGTTCCAGGACAGGCTCCAAAGCTACAGAGAAACTCTGTTGCCCTGGCCAGCAGGTAAGTCAATGGAGACCCTAGAGGGGGAGTGAAAATGGGATGGCACAAGAGACAGGAGAGATGGAGACAAGATAGGATTCTGATCAACTCTCGTTTATGCGAGGTGATAATCCAGGTAACTATAGGGTAAGGGAAAGGAGGAAATTCTCCTTGTGTATATGGGTAACTAGGCAACTTACTAGGCAACCTAACAGTGGTCAGGTGGAAAGTCCCTAACTGCATCATGCAGAAAAGTCAGAATGTTCAGAACATGGGAACAATGGAGCAATAACTCATTAAAGTCAGGGGACTTTATTAATATTAATAAGTAATAACCTCAGCTCTACAAATAAAGACAGTGTGGTGTTGGTGATAGAATATAGACCAGAAAAAAATAACAGTAGATACAGATCAAAGAAGCAGAAACAAAGCCAGTGACAGACTCATACAATTGCAGTTAACCAATCTGTGATGGAACAGTGGCAGCCAAGTATGGTGACACAACCCCATAAGCACAGCGTCTGGAAAGTGGCCACAGGAAGATCTAGAGTTCAAGGCCAACTTGGGTTTTAAGATATCTAATCTTTAAAAAAACCACAAGACTGCCCACAGATATAACTCAGTTGATAGAGCACTTGCCTAGAATACACAAGGCCCTAGGTTTGATTCTTGGCATCACATAAATGCCTGAACTGACCTGGTGTGCAAGCCTGTAATTCCAGCTCTCAGAAGGTAGCAGGTGGCTCCAAAAGTTCAAGGTCATCCTTAGCTATCTAGCAGATACAAGACCAGCCTAGGCTTTCTGATAGACCAAAAGTAAAGGAAGAGTTGGCTCAGGAGGCCCCACCGTGGGGAAGGGAGGCACCTTCTCTCCAGTGGTATAACCACTGTAAGTACCCATGCTCCTGTAAGTAGCACTAACTCACTTGGTCATACACACAAACGTAGAAGGGACTGACTGGGAAGTAGAAAGTAGGAGTGAGGGGAACAAAAGAGGGCAATGGGGTAAATATAATAAAAAGTTATCTGCATGTATGAAGATGACAGTGAAACCCATTATTATATATGATTAATATGTGTTAACAAATAATTTATGAAATCAAAGACAATCCAATGGAAAAATAATAGTCATCTCAACAAATAGTTTTGTAGCAACTGGGCATCAGTGGGAATGCTGACCTTAGAACTTGTAAGGACCTTAACACAGTCCTTAGCTTAGCAGCATCAAATACCCCTAGAATTCCAAGAGTCAGGAAGCTAGGATCTTAAAGAAATGATTGTTCTTAAGTTGTAGGTAAAACATGAGACAAGCCTGTAGCATCTTCTCTCACTAGACAGAAAGGAGCTGCTGAAGCCTTGTGCAATGTGTCAGAGGGACAACTTAACAATTTGCAACATTCATTGCTCTTGCAGAGAACCCAGGATTGATTCTCATTGCTCATGCTAACTCACAACCATCTCTAACTCCAGGTCCAGGGGAATCTGACATCTTCTGCTCTCCACAGGTACCAGGCACATATGTGGTACACATACATAAATGTAGGCAAAGCACTCATACAAACGAAATAAATCTTTTTTAAAAATAATTTATTTAACTTTATTTTATGTGTATTGGTATGAAGGTATCATATCCCCTGAAACTGGAATTACAGACAGTTGTGAGCTGTCATGTGGGTGCTGGGAATTGAACCCAGGTCCTCTGGAAGAACTGCCAGTGCTCTTAACCCACTGAGCCATCTCTCCAGCCTCCACATGAAATAAATCTAAACAAAAAAGAATAAGGTTTTAGGTGGCATGCACCTGTTATCTCTGCTTCTGTGGTGAAGGCAAGAGATTCAGGGATCAAGTGTTGTGTGATATTTTGATCACATTCTGATAATAAAGTTTGATTTGAGTCAGAGGGCAGAGCTAGCCACTAGCTGACCAAAATTAACCATGGAGATCTTGAAAGACTGAGGACAGATAGGTGGTGTGGGAAGTCCTTCTGTCTATGTGTCGCTTTTATTGGTTAATGAATAAAGAAGCTACTTGGGCCTATGGCAAGGCAGAATAGAGCAAGGCAGGAATTCCAAGCACAGATAGAGGAGAAAAGAAGGTGGAGTCAAAGAGATGCCATGCAGCTGCCAAAGGAGAGAGATATACACAGAATAACAGACATGGGTTAATTTAAGATGTAAGAGTTAGTTAATAAGAAGCCTGAGGTAATAGGTCAAGCAGTGTTGTGATTAATATGGTTTCTGTGTGATTATTTTGGGTCTGGGTGGCCAGGGAATAAACAAACAGCCTCTGTCTACAGATAGGAGACAGGAAGTAGTAAGATGGGGCTGAGAGAGGATCTCAGCCCTTTAGGATAGAGAAACAACAGAGAGGAGAGGTGGCTTCTCCATTTCTTTAATCATTTAGGTTCTTACTCTAATATCTGACTCCTGATTTTTTATTGATAAAGAATTAGGTAAACACTTCAATCAAGGCCAGCTTTAGTTACATAGCAAGTTCAAAGTGAGTTTGTCCTACATGAGCCTCTATCTCAAAAAAGAACAAAAAGGACTATTTAAAATTTTATGTGTATTGGTATTTTGCCTGCATCCATATCTGTGCACCACATGTGCCAGGTTCTCGAAGAGTCCAGGAGCGGTCATTGGATCCTCTGGAACTGGAGTTACAGACAGTTGTGAGCCACTATATGGTAAGTCATCTTTTCAGCCCTGCCCCCAATTATTTTGTAAATATGTGTATTTCTGTGTCTGTGCCAGGGTACATGTGTGGAGGCCACAGGACATCTTCACTTCAACTTCATGGTGTTCATTCGATCTTGGTGTGGATTCCAGGGAGCCAGCTCCAGTAACCAGGCTTTTATGGCCAGTGCCTTTTACTCTTGAGTCATCTCCACAGCCCGAAATAAAGATTCAAATACAAAAGCACAGTTAGCTGAGAGTCCATAAGTGAAAAGTGTGTGCCGAAGGGGCAGAGGAAGATGGAAGGGCTGAGCTGATGCTCTCTTCGGGACAAATATTTGCTCACATTGTGAACTGCAAGATTGCATTGTTTACTGGAAAAGCCTGTTTGTAGCTGCGGTGTGGCTCAGCCCTGGCACACACCACCTTTAATCCAAGAGCAGAAAGTAGAAGGGAGGGACATTTGAATGTGAGGAATCTTTTGAGACTGTGAAGGAGAGGAGGGAGGGGCTGGGATGTGGGCTTAGGAGGAAGGTCAACTGATGTTTTCTCTGGCTCCCTGAGCTTAGCAGGCTTTCATCCCAGCGACTGGCTTCAGAGTTTTTATTGGTAAATTAAATGATTGAGATTTTGATAAAACAACCTACAGCCATATAAGAAGGGTTATTTTATTTATCTAGTATTTATTTATTTATTTATTTATTTATTTATTTATTTATTATTTTGGTTTTTCATCTGTCCCAAAGAGACATCGAAACCACGGACAGGACCTTGAAGCTCTTGTACACCAGGCTAACCTCGAACTCACAGAGATCCGCCTGCCTCTGCCTCCTGAGTGCTGGGATTAAAGGCGTGCACCACCACCTCCAGGCCAAGAAGGGTTATTTTATAATGACACAAACATACTGATCATAGATCATGATGTCTTGGTCTTCTCTAGTCCAGGTAGAGGGGATTAGGAAGTAGCTGAAATAAATTAACCATATATGGTTAGTAGCGGTAGCCATATTAGATTATGTATACTATTCTCTATGCTGTAGAATAACCCTTCTGCACACTGTGAAAATGTGTGCTCTCATTGTTAATAAAAAGCTGATTGGTTGATAGCTAGGCAGAATTTTTGGGGCCGAGAGACTGCTACGAAGAAGGGCGGAGTCTGAGGAATCTGGAGCAAAATGGGAAGTTCATCATGGGAGGTAAACAAGCCTGGGGTAGCACATGGATAAGAGGAATGGTTAATTTACGTTCATACCTGAGGTGAACAAGCCTGGGCAACACTCAGATAATAGGAATGGGTTAATTTACATTCTAAGAGCTAGCTAAAAACAAGCCTAAGCTAGGGACCGGTCATCTACAACAATAATAAGTCTCTGTGTGGTTATATTGGGGTGACTGCCAGGACAGAGAGACACTCCACCTACTTCTCTTTTTCATTTTGTTTTGTTTTTCAAGACAGGGTTTCTCTGTGTAACAGCTCTGGCTGTCCCAGAACTCATTTTGTAGACCAGGCTGACCTCAAACTTATAGAGATTCACCTGCCTCTGCCCCGCCAAGTGCTGGGATTAAAGATATGTGACACCACTGCCTAGTGTATTCTTTCTATTTCTTAAACATTAAGTTTTTTTTCTGTAACAATTTTTTTTTATCTAGTATCTATTATCTGTGTAGTCCTGGCTTTACTGAAACTCACTCTAGGCTGGCCTGGAACTCAGAGATCCACCTGCCTCTGTTTCTATCCATCCCCTCAATACATTTCTTATATCAGCCTAAGGAGGGAATATCAGACCTCAACAGTGGGATTTCTGATTTATTTTAAGATTTATATATTTATTATGTATACAATGTTCTGCCTGCATGTATCCCTACACACCAGAAGAGGGCACCAGATCTCATTATAGATGGTTGTGAGCCACCA
>LOEQ01004558.1:54498-65012 GCA_001685075.1 Bramus lutescens
AAGCACTCTGCCACTGACTGAGCCATAGCCTCAGCCCAGACACAGGATCTGAACTTCTAGACATACTGAATAATGCCTAACGCAGAGCCGGATGGAGTGGCCTATCTTGGTCATTGACATTTTTATTTCTTTGAGATAGAGTCTTACATCATGGCCCAGGATGTCTTTGAACTCATAATCTAGCCCTGAATTTTGGGATTACTTACGTGTGTCACCACATACAGTCTCTGTGATGCTGGGGAGGGGCCAGGGTTCGTGCATAGACAATCACACTACCAACTGAGCTACAGCCTTAGTCTTGGACATGATGATTAATTTGGTTTGTTTTATTTGAGACAAGGCCTCATTATGTAGCTCTGGCTGTCCGAAAACTTGCTGTGGTGTCAAGGCTGGTCTTGAACTTACAGAGATCCTCCTGCCTCTGCCTTTCAAGTACTGGGATTAAAGGAATGTGTCATCAAACCAAGAAATTTGGTTTGTTTTTGAGACCAAGTTCTAACTCTTTGCCCAGGCTGGCCTCACACTGACCATTCTTCCGCCCCAGCCTTCCAGGGGCTGAGATTACAGGTGAGAGGCCCCATGCCTGGCCTTCCCGGCCATTTGCAAACACCAGATAGTGATACGAATTTTTAAGGACCCATCTCCTGTCCTTCAGGAGCCTGGTAGGAAAATCCAGAGAGGGAGGTAGTGCCCTGAGTACAAGATGGCAGCCAGTTGTCATAGAAACAGCAGAAGGAGTCTAGTTGGCTGTGGGGGCGGAGCTGGTATGCCAGCTGGTGCCAGATGGAAAATCCAGCAGAAGGCAGTCCTAGCAGGTGGAACTCCACCATGCTCTGATTCTCCTCCATATGCCAGCCTCAGCCTGGTCCTCCCTCCAGTTCTGGAGGCCCCAGTGCTGTTGATGAGGGCTAATGCCAGTGCCATCTCTCCCTGACTCTTGCTTACATGACAAGGGACAAAAGACCTGCCCTGCTCAGAGTATCTCTGAACCATGGGCCCAAGGTTCCCAACAGATTCAAAAAGCTCACTGCTGACCATTCCAAGGGCCAGAGAATCAGAGGCTGGAAGCCTGTGGGGCAGGGCTTGCAGGTCCTCATTCATTTCGCTGAACAGAGACTCCATAGTTGCCTGGCTTATGCTGCTTTGGAGAACAGAGAGACAAGCGAAGGAATAGAATCAGCTGTAGGTAATCTGGGAGTAAGCCTCCTAGTTACTAGATCACTAGTACCAGCAAGATGCCACCCTCTAAAACAGACCTGAGACCCAGACAGCTCCAGGCACTGGACAGGCACCTAATGTGACTCTAATCTCCTCAGCTGGCATCCCAAGGCCCAGGCTTCTGGGAGACTGTCGCTTCAGTTCCTCCTACATTCTCTTCCTGTGTCCCTCAACATTCAGCATTGAACACTGGACACTGCACACTACCTTGCAAAGGGCTATAAAACTTAGGGCCCAAAGGCATTGATAACTTGCCTCTTACTCCTTTACTAGCAAGTGAGGGAAGCCGGACCCTGTGTCCTGACCATCTGCCCAACCCTAACTCTGTCTTTTGTTGTCCTTCCTGTAGACTGAGCCCTTGATCTGCAGTCACTCTGCTGTTTAAAGTGTTCCAAACCCAAAGAGCAATTAGAAGGGTCAGGTAGGCAGCAAGGGCTTGCTGATGAGGGAGAGGTCATTCTCCACTGCTGCTAAGCAGGAAGGGATGCTGAAATGAGACCAGGAAAGAAGCTATGTAAAGCCTGGCATCCTGCTTACATGGCAACCTGTGAACCAGCTGCACTTCCTCTGCTCCCACTTCCTCTCAGAGAACCCCCTCAGACCAATTCCTGAACCCTACCTCCCACTTTCATTAGCCCCTCCTTTCCAGTCTAGCACGAATTGGCCTTATACCCCTTGACTTCTTAAGTTTTTAATATGTGAGCCCAGAAACCATCATGTTGTATGCATGTGAGCCACCTGGAAGTTATGCACAACCTCTTGGCCAGGTGCCATGTTCTAGCATCTCTGAGCCTATGGCTGACTTCCTAGAATCCCCACCATTAAACCAGCCTCCCTGCTTCAGTATCTAAGGCTCTACTTCCTTTGAGGGACAGGCAAGTCCCCAAATATACTTTTTCTTTCTGATAGCTACTTCCCACCATCTACCTCCCCAAAGTCTCTAATACCTTGCAAAGCTGCTTGATCGTCTTCCAGGAAGCCACTGGGCACATTGCAGGGCAACCACTGGCCTGAGCTGAGTTATGTCTGCTTTCCCACTAGCCTGCCCACTCCACAGGGTCATACCTCGCATGAATGAGGCGTTCAAAAAGCCTTCTGACTGTAGGAGTCAACGTGGAAAGGCTTGGACACATGAGTTGGCACAAGGAGGGAATGACAGGGTTTGGTGAGATGGATTTGGACACCTGTCAAAGCCAGACAGTGCTCAAGGTTTGAGCCTGGGGCTAGAGAGATGGTTCAGGGGTTAAGAGTACTTACTCTTCCAGAGGACCTGGGTTAAGATCCCAGCACCCACATGGCAGCTCACAACTGTCTGTAACTCCTGCTCCAGGAGATTTGATGCTTTCTTCTGACTTCTATGGGCACCAGGCACATATGTAGTGCACATATAGACACGCAGGCATTTATATACAGAAGCTAAAATGAACCCCCAAAATTAAAAACAAAAATTTTGAACCTGAGGATCTTCAGGTTTAGAGGGAAGAAAGTAAGGGTTTTTCTTGGGCACAAATCACACTAGTGAGCAACTGGACTCCCTGAGTAGGAACCCTCTTGAGCTCTGCCACCCCAGAGGTTAGAAACACAGTCACCCTCCCAGTGTTCTTCACGGTAGGACCTGGGCACATGTGACTGTTTCAGGCTCCAGGCTTGGGGACGCCGGATAGTGGATAGGATATAACTCTGCAGTTTTGAACGGACCAAACTTAAGGAGATGAGTGACAGTTTTCACCGTCAGCAGATGGTGGTAGAAGAGGGGAACATCAAGGGCTGACACCTCTCTGTGGAGCTGGCTGACCCAGAGGGCTGAGTGAATGAAACCAGGAACAGTCTATTTCGGCCAGAGCACAAGGAGCAAGGCCATTGCAGAGGCCGGGAAGAGCAAATCAGCATGGAATTGTCCACAGAGGGCAGGGAAGTCTGCTGGCCCAGGAGACGCTGTGAGTGGTCTTAGAGAAGGCACATTTTCCAAAGAGCTGGAAGACAGCAGTGGTCAGACTGCTAGTAAGCAGGGTCCTTCCATAGCCCTCAGGCCTTCTAGCTGCAGATGACACCGGCTCTCTCCTGCTGGTCTTCTCAATCCTGATTCTTCTAGCACCCCTTTGGCATCACCCATAGTCTTGAGTCCTCAGGATCTGTACCCAGTGATGAGCTCCTCTACCGCGCTGCTTAGATGCCAAACCTCATAGTTCTTCTGGGGACACCCCCTCCTTACCTCTCCTCCTCTTTATCTCCCTTTTTAATGTCACTGATAGCAATGTTCAGGTCTGTTCCTGGTCAACCAGGAATTCTTCCCTACAGTGCCATTTTCCTGCAGATCTACCACCCAGGCCTGGCTCTCAGCCTACATCTCTCTGAGTCGGCCATTTTATAAGTGCCAGCTACCTAAGATGGTGGCTTCCCTCTTCCTATGTTTCCACTCCCACAGCCTCACATCCCACCCGGCTTTCTTTCTGAAGCCTGATTCCAACAAGGTGGGGGGCCCCGACTAAGAAGCCAAGGCCGGAGGAAGCAAGAGAAAGAAAGGACAAAAAGGCAGCCCCTTGGCACCTCTCTTTGGCAGTTGAGTTCAACCCAGGAGGGAGGGCAAAAGGGAAGAAAGAGAGTAGTATGAGTTTTATTTCTATCCTCTTCCTGCCACCTCCCCCCCAGCTCTCCCCCCACACTCTGATGAAAACAAAATCTCTCCCCTTCTCTCTTCTCCAACCCCCCCATCTCTTTTTTTCCTGGCTTCTACCATGAGCCTCCTGCAATGCAAATGAACTGTATTATGCAAATATATGCAAATAAGGCTTAACGAGCGGAAGGAGGGGGCAGAATGCCTAATGAGTAATGGTGAGGGTACAGATGGAGAGTGTCAGGAATGGCTCCCTCCTCCTTGCAGTTCCCACAGCCAGGAGGTTTGCTAAAGGTAGCAGGTGTCCCTTATTTCTGGGAAAGTGTAGAAGGTCAAGGTCCCAACACAGCCTGTCACTTCAGCTCAGGAGTCCTACAGGCAAAGGTCAGAGATCTTGAGGAGAGAGGGGTGAGGTAGGAGTAGGCGCCCACTGTGCATTCTTGCCTAGATACTGGATATGCCAACCTCACGGCCCAGTGGGCCTGGTTCTGGGTGCTGAGGGTGGGGCATGCAGAAACATGGCTTGGCTGTGCATTAGAAAAGTGGATTCTCAGGAAAGATTCCCAGGCAGACCCAGGTTTCTCCTAGAGATGGGGGTGAGAGCTCTTTTTTGTGTGCTTTGGAGTTGGGGGTTGGGTTGGTTACTATGGCAACATAGCATAGAACACCCACCTCCCCAACATTCAGCCCCAGAGGACTTAGGGGTTGGGGGTGGATAATGGATTGACACCCCTTGATGCCCCTGCCACCTGGCACTGCCAGTCGGAGATGGCAGCATCAAATATGAGAGAATGGCCCCTTTGTTTCTAGGCTCACGGTGTTGGGGGAGCAAGCATGGCATGGGCACACAGAAGGGCCTTTCCCAGGCCCTGTTCCAGTTTGCATGACTCCTGCTGGCCTCCGGAGACTCCTGAGGCCATCCACTGGCCTCTATTCCCTGGCAGATGGTGCCCCCCCTTGCCTTTCCTGCTAGGTAACCCTGCGCCATGCCTTCTGCAGGGTTTTCCCTTCAAGCCTTCTCAGACAGTGAGAACAGTCGGCCCCACTTCTTTCTGGTTCTCATGGCTACTTCACATTCCCAGACATGCATCCTGTCCTTCTGTGTGTAAGGTCTTACTTGAGACTCCTGCCAAAACTGGGCAAGGAGATTCCTAAAGGGGAAATCAGATTCAGAAAAGGTTAGGCTGGATTCGGGAGCCTGAGACAAGCTTCATCCACCAGCTGTGGATGACCCCCCCACACACACACACAGAGTTATATATGACAGGGTGAGTGAGGTTGGCTGAGACTCGTTTAAGCTTCAATTAACTGTACATTCTATGTCTTCCATGACTCGCATGGAATCCTTCCTACCAGGATTGTCATTCACTGTCCTCACCAAATTCAAGCCCGGTGTTCCTGGGGCTGCTGTGCCACACCCCTTAGCCTCTCTCCGGAGACCTAGGCAGATCCAGAACATTGTGCTGGAGTCTGCAGGGATGGAGATGAGAGGATCTCCCCGCTCCTAAAGGGGTCAGCAGACTCACTCACCGCTGGGAGCTGTCCGCGGTGCTGGATGTCACTGGTCCTCACATCCTTGTCCACAGGGCAGAGAAAGGGCGGGAGGGTGGAGCACCCACCCGCCCAGGGTAGAAGCTGTAGGAAAGAGAAGCAGAAACATTTGGATACAGTAAGGAAAGACAAAAGGCAATTTTGAAGGAAGTCTCCCTGCTATTGGAGAGGAGGAAAGTGCTGGTGTCAATGAGACCTGAACTTCATCCTAGATCTTCAAGCTCAATGCTCCTCAGGATCCTTTTGAAAAATTCACAGGCACATGCAAGGCTGAGTCAGTGCTTCTACCCTTGGGGAAGAGCAGGGCTGAGGTCAAAGGCAGATCTTTAAATTCCATTCTAAGCACTAAAGTCTCCACAAGTAATTTAGTAATAAAGATGAACAAGAGATGGACCTGCTGAAAGCATTATAGATACAGCAGGGTGTTGGGAGGAAGGTGAGTGTGCGGTCTCTAGACAGAGATGAGACTGTATCCATGGTGCAGATTCCAAGGTTTCGCTCTCTCTCTGATTTTTGGGCTAGGCCAAGCCCAGACATCTGTATGGGTGTGGAGGGTGGTTTTAGTGTGTAGCCAAGTCTAGAAGCCCTGGTCCAGAAAGAGGCAGATAAGAAAGGGTGCCTGAGCTGGAGGGAGAGGTACCCTTACTGAAGGTAATGACAGGAAGAGAGAGGCTTAGGGAGAGGGACCCTGGGCCTCATCTAGGCCCAGTCAGGTGTCATGCTTGTCTCTTCTGTAAATCATACAAGGCAATGGGGTGTGCAGTGTGGCCACAGAGTGCTCTCACACAGACACAGGGAATGGGTGTCACAACCTGAGGGTAAGCTATTCCCTGCAATCAGAGGGTCCCAGGGAGGCAGCCAAGGAAGGCAAACAGCAACAATGGTCCCTTTCAGTGTCCAGACTCCAGCCCTTCAGTCCAATTAGTAGACACAGCAAACAGCAATTCAGCCGTCTTTAGCTGCTGTCATAACAAGCGCAGAGCTGCCTTAATGGGGGATTAGGGTAGGAGGAGGGTGTCACTCTAGGCCTGGCAGAGCCTGGGTGGCAAGGAGCCTCCCTTTTTTCTCACCTCTCTCCTAGCTAAAAACACTCCCACCCACCCTTCCTTTCACAACCGTGAGTTCCCCATTCTCCTCAAAAGCCCCAAATGTTCCCTCACTTCCCTCTCCTCCTCCCCTGTAGTGATTTGAAGCCACCATTAACCTAAACCCACTTATCTCCTGGGGGAGTTGACCCATCTTGCCTATTGGTACAAACCCCATCTCCTCTATTGTGGGGTCTTTTAAAAATTATTTTCTTAGCCAAGGTCTCAGTGTAAACAAGCTGGCCTTGAATTCTGGATCCCCCTGCCTCAGTCTCCTGAGTTTTTAATAACTCTAGAATCTAGAGGTTTAATGGCAGAAGGTTGTGACTATTACTTGCACATTATATGTAGGTTGGGTTACCAGCCACATATGTGCTTCCTTAGGAGAAAGAGCGCCAAGTCAGACATGCCTGTAATGTGACAGAGAGATGTGGGTGGGAGGGTGATTATGGATGGTGACAGGAGCCCCAGCTCTTCTCCTTACAGGCTGCCAGCAGGTGCCCGCCCTGGTCTTCTTTAGTCACATGCAACCTGGGCAACTTGAAGGTAGTGTGTGTGTGCCACACCTAAGACCAGGATTCCACATCAGTCTCACAAAACAAAACCAAGTTTTTGTTGTTGTTGTTTTGGGTGGTTGTCTTCGTTTTTATTTTATTTTATTTTTGAAAAGGTCTCACTATGCAGCTCTGGCTGTCCTGGAACTCACAGAGATCTGTTTCCATCTGCCTCTGAAGTGCTGGATTTAAAGGCATGTGCCACTCCAAACTCAACAAGACCTTTTAGATGCCTAGAAAGGCCTGGGGATGTTGGATCTAGGTAATCAAGTAAAAATTTAGTTAGTTATTTACAAGAAAACTGCCTTCAGCTGCCTGAACTGAGAGCTTTATAAAAGGATATAGGACAAGGGCTTGAAGAAACGTGGGCCAGGAAAGCAGCTGAGACCCTGAAGAGATGGCTCAGTGGTTAGAAACACTGACTGTTCTTCCAGAGGACCTAGGTTCGATTCCCAGCACCCACATGGTAACTCACAACCATCTGTAACCCCAGTTCCAGGAGATCCAGCACCTTCTTCTTGTCTTCAAGGATACTACATATATGGTGTATAGACATATATGCAGGCAAAGCACCAACACGCATACACATACACACACACACAAAACAAAACAAAAACAAAACATTAAAAAAAACTTTTTAAAGAGAAGAAAGGAAATCAGATGTGAATCTGTTGGACGGAGCAAACCTTGAAGAACACAGATGGCAGTTATTAAACCCAGGTGGGCTGCTGCTCCACAAAGGAGGTTCTCAGTTGGGTAGCTGGAGGAGTGAGACCGCCAGTGGAAACAGTTGTGTCTTGCCTAGTTTACTTGGGTAAGCAGGGTGCAGTACGCTATAGAGAGGGGAGGGTTGATGAGCCTGGCGCAGTGGTTCAATCCTGTAATTTCAGCATTTGGGAGGCTGAGACAGGAGGATTTTCATGAGTTTCACATAACACTATGCTACCCTCTGTCTCAAAAGCAAAAGAGAGACCCAGGGAGATATTTCAGTGGGTAAAGGTGGTCGCTACCAAGCCTGACACTTGAGTTCCTCCCCTGTGCCCACATGGTTGCAGGGGAGAACTGACTCCCAGAAAATGTTCTCTGATCTAAAATGCATGACCACAGACACAAAAATAAGTAAAAAGTTCAAAACAAATATTTTCCTAAAACATAAAGGAGAGGAGGGGACTATGATTGCATTTAGTAAACTCCAGCTGTTTTCTGTGGGTTTTGCCTGCCCACATCCCAGCATCCCCAGTGGCCCAGCTGAGTTTCCTAGCTCACCAGGGAGCTGTACACACCCAACCTCCTCCCAATCCCCACACTGCTGATTGCCTACTGTGAGACAGCTGTACTTCACAGTCACCTGCTGCCCTGCTGAACCCCACCCACGCATCCACCCCACCAACACAACCACAGTGTGCACTTAAAGAAGACACAAGCCCTGAAAATCCACAGCTCCCTTTCCCTAAAACCTTCCATTCTCTTGGACAGCCTGTGGTCCAATGTGCTCGTGGGAGACAATAATATAAAACCATTGTGGTTAGCAGTTGAAGCTCTAAGTCTCCTGGGGATGGGCCCCAGGTATCCAAAATAGACATTTCTTTTTAAATTTTGTTTGTTTGTTTTGGTGTGTGTGTGTGTGAGGAGGGTCTAGGCTGGCCAGGAACTTGCTACATAGACAAGAATGACCATGAATTCCTGGTCCTCCCTCCTTTACTTCCCAAGTGCTGAGATTATAGGCCTGAGACAGAGCCCTGGCTGGCCTGGAATTTATTAGGTAGCCTGGGCTATACACTAGCAATACCATACAGAAAATATTAAAAACAGTAATGATAAGAAAGTGTATTTTTACTGGTGTTTCTCCTCTGCCCACAAAAATTCCTAATAACAGTGAGGTTCCTCTTCTCTCTACTTCCCTTCTCCTCAAACCCAGCTTGATCCCTTGGTTCTCACTTCCTCTAAGACAGAATCCATGGAAGGAGCTTTGGGTGTCAAGCTGCTGAGTAGCTTCAGCTGCTCACTCGGGTCTCTGTCACCAGGGCTAAAGGCACTCCCCGGCAGCGGCAGATGATGGAAATGAGAAAGGAGACATGTGGCTCTGAAGACCACTAGCCCAGCCCAGAACAAGCTCCTCTTCTCAATTTAGGCTCTACCTCCCCTCATAACCAAACAAAACAAATTCCAAACTTCTAAAACCGCAAGAGGCTGATAGATTCTCCCACCCCAAAAGGCTAAAGGAGACACACAGGGCAATGGACTCCCCAAAGCCCCAAATTTTGAATTTGAATTCTCCAATACTTCTCCTACATAATACAAAATTGAATTATAATCTTCTAGGTGTAAAATCAAGTCCTGGGAGGGATTTTTAAATTTATAAAAGACACTGGAGTCTGGGCAATGACATTTTGCCCAGTTTTTCTGCTTTTTTTTTCTGTCTTTACAGCCCATTGTCTTCAAGGGTCAGATGGTCAAGTCCAGTCCAGAGGCCAAAGGAATGCAGCGGGAATTCCTAGCCCTGGTCATGCTCTGTAGACCATCTTCTCCACGTAGAAACCCTCTTTCACTAAAATATTTAGGTCAGGCTTTTTGCAGGAGCCCCAATTAATCTCTCTAATTCTTTGCTTTCTCTGGGCACCACAGCTACACATTCCTTTGTGTTTGAGATCCTCAGAGCTCCTGGAGGTCGTTTGTTCCTCCAAGAGTGAGGCTAGAGCTGGAAGGTAAAGACCCCCCCCCATTCTACACCNCTGGAAGGTAAAGACCCCCCCCCCATTCTACACCTTTGGCCATTAATGTCAAAGCGGTCTGAGAGAGTCTTATTAAACTTCATTCAGGTCCTGAAGGTGCAAAGTGAATGCCAAGATTCTGCTCCCACCCCAGTGGGGCAGAAGGTTCTCTGGCCATCCCCCACGCTTGCCCGTGTGTGTTTGCTTCTGCATGGCCTACTGACTCCCTAATGGGTTCTTGGTGTGTGTATATTTTTAAGCACCCCATCCCGCGACATCTCCTAGACCTGTTCCCACCTAGACAATCTCAGCTTCCAGAAAAGATGGGGCTTCAGGGAACCCACCAAAGCAAAAGCCAGCTTCCTAGAGATATCCTACGAACCTCGAACTCCACCAGTCGCTTCGAAGAGCCAAAGGGAAGCTGCTCACACCAGTCGCTGCTGCTCCCTGGAGGTGTCCAGACCGGGAGGGGTGCTGGCACGTACCCCACAACCTTGCAACTAGATTCCAACGACTCTATCTGTCCCAGGAGCAGCTTCCCCGGGACTGGGACCCGGACTGCTCCGTTCTGATCAGGCCTCCAGAGACGACCCCAAAGCGGTTTCTTGCTTTCTTCTCATCAGTGGGTGGGGACCTCGAAGGTGGCCTGGGCTAAACAACCATCGAAGACGATGATCCGCCCCAGCCCCCCAGCCTCGTGTGACGCCTGGCGCAGCTTTCCTTCCTGCATGCAGCCCTGCCGCCGCCAGCGTTCCGGGCCCTCTGCGCAGTGTATGGGGTT